>OX381717.1:10562455-10813377 GCA_947462335.1 Harmothoe impar | reverse complement strand
GCACACCATGCTGACCGTGTATTGACACACACAAGCCTCCTCATCCCACGCTCTAAGGGCCGCATTGTGTAGTAAGCGGGGGTTTTAATGCACCTTTAGTCGGCATGATGAGTTACTCGCCAGGGCTGCATTCGTGCATCATGCTGACCCCACGTTGTTGATGCAGTTCTGAAGTAATGCAGTGCTGTCATAATGCCAG
The DNA here is from genome assembly GCA_947462335.1 of Harmothoe impar. Classification (NCBI taxonomy): domain Eukaryota; kingdom Metazoa; phylum Annelida; class Polychaeta; order Phyllodocida; family Polynoidae; genus Harmothoe; species Harmothoe impar. The sequence goes on along the minus strand of OX381717.1, from coordinate 10,813,178 downwards.
GGTATACCTGTCACTTGCCCATGCTGCATTCATCCTTTATGATGGCAAATGAAAATGAATGGTTTGTGGGCTAAATATAATACGTTCCCATCTGATTATGAACGTAATTATTATATACAACAACCCTCTTAAACCCCACTATAATCCTTATACAAATTTACTCACATATCAGATTGAGATCCCATAGATATGTCAGAAGTGTCAAGATCGAGGGAAACTCCCAAAAGTATAATCCACATATAAGCATTATATTATTCCTCCTAGTATCCAGATTACTGTTAACCATGCAGACTATTAAGTACAGAGCAGCCAGACAGATATTTTAACCCCGTCTAGACGAACACCACCTACCCCACACACCTACTGTATCAGACCTGCCATCTCCAGACACTCACTCTCCACACATTGTCTTCACTCTCCAATCATTGTACCCACTCTCAGGGCTATCTACGGGATCCAGACCCCTATATTATCTGGTGATTGAGGTGCCATCCAAGGTACATCTAGCCTCAAAGCAGAGCACTAAAGCCATGCATTTAGCCTCAAAGCAGAGCACTAAAACAATCTCAACTCTCTATGGCTACATGACCCCTACCTGACCCTCTATATATATATATATATATATATATATATATATATATATATATATATATATATATATATATATATATATACGGCATGTATCCCACGTTCAGCCCAATGGGTGATAAAGCCAATACATGGCTGTGCTCTGAGACCTAATCCTCTTGGGATATTTAATTGCCCTGCCCTTACTCACAGACTATTCCATTGGTAAACACTGGTAAAATCAGCAAGACATGCCATAAGAATCTGAAGTGTGACTGATAAATACATACATATACCCTAAAAATTGGGTATTCTGATATAGATTGTTTGAAAGATACTTGCAGTGTGGATCTCCTCATATCAAATGTTTGAAATGTAGCCATTACAGACAATGTTATGAGGATTCTGCTAAAACCAACAGAAACACAACGTTAGTACGGAGAAGTCGCCCCCTCTTGCCGCATGGGTCTGTAGTATGAGTCGGTTGGAGCGGGTCTGAGCAGGTAGTTCTGGCTCAGTGCCAGGACCACGTAAGAAGCCAAGTATTAGAGAGGAAGTCCATCTATCTATATGACGTCCTCAATGACTCGGAGTGGGCTTCTTTTCTTTTTACTTCATGTTCTTGTTCAGTGTCTTGCTCTTGCTTGAATGGGGTGGGGCTAGGGAAGGTGGTACACAAACACTCCGAATGAAACACTGTAAAATAGGAAAGAGTAACTCAGTAAGGCCAACTCGAATATCATATCCTACAACACCTCAAGCTGCTGCAAGTACGTTCTAAGTTAGTGATTTCACCCCGGATTTCACCCACTGAATCTGTGAATACTTACATGGTTGAGGCCTATTAGGGTAGACTGACCTAAAGGTAACCACGTACCATGAGATGTCCACCTTAATTTTGTAGTATGATAAGCCATGTTTTTTTGTCTAATAGTACACTTTAAGTGTTACTCTTTCCAGCAAAGGACACTTAAAGACAATATCATCAATAAATAACTACATAATCAAGGTGGACATCTCATGGTACGTGGTTACCTTTAGGTCAGTCTACCCTATTCATCAGGAAATCCACGTATGTGTATGCTCAAGCCATGAATAAGCACTATAAAGCTAAAGGGAGCTGAAGAAATCCACTCACAGAGAAATGTGAGCGTCACTGTCGCCAAAACCAGCTACATCTGAAAGTCAGCCAGTGCCTGTTTTGGAGACAGTGACGCTCACATTTCTCTGTGTGCAGGTACAAAGTATCACCGTTATAGTGGTTTAACCTGCACCCTGACCATTATAGAGACCCCTAGTGTAGGCAGATAAAACCCTCCCCTCACCTGACTAACCACCATGACAGTTTGCTCTAACACAGCTAATTTACAAACCCTAACGGTACAGAGCAGACGACACAAACCCTAACCGCAACACTCGCAGATTTCACACCAAAACTTGCAAAATCTGGATTTATCACATTATAGAACATCTTTGAAAGTAAGTTTTCACTGAGATATGCGGGGAATACTGCTATGATCAACTACACAAAATCTAGAGAGCCCCCAATGAATTCACATGAAGATATTTTCAAAATTGTACGACATTTTCTTCCAAATTGTCAACTTTTACCAGAAAAGGTTGAATAGTAGGGGTTAAGGTGTCCCCTACAATGAATGACAGATGGGTCAGTCCTCCCACCCAATTAGGCCAATCAGGAAATCTCTGTACCTTCAACAAATTTACAGAGTGTCAACTCATTGACATATCTGTGTCATATCCACATTATCACTGATACAAAGGTCCCAATTCGTATAGTTAATATCTTCAAGCATGTAAGGCGTTTTTGAATAATTTCAAATAATCCAGAGTTAAATTTTAATAGATATGTTCACTGTACAAAGAATAATTTCACTGAGATTTGTGTGACATATACCGATGATCACCAATCCCAAGTACTAAATCTGTAGATCCAATTTTGGATGAGATATTTCCAAAAATGTCCGACATTTGTAGAAATGTCCGACATTTTTGTGATATTTCAGGTATGTGAGGGTTAATGTGAGGTTTCATGATAAAGGACAGGTGGGACAGTTGTGCCTCTCACTGCCGCCAATTAGCGACCCCTCCTGCTGAGTGGCTGGGGGGGGGGGGGGGGGGGGTAGGGGGATACAGGGGGGGGGGGGGGGGTGGACAGTATGGTCAGTCCCATGGCTGGCTGACCACCACCCTCCATGCCCCACTGACCACTGACCACTGCACGAAGGGGAGGGCTCAATGAGTCATTTTCAGAAATTTGACATTTACACTCATTCTCCCAAATAATATGTCGCTGAAATATGTTGGGATTAGCATGATAATCCTCATTAAACAGCTTTTCATAAATGTAACAATTTCCAGATGCCTAGCTGACCACACCCTATAGTCAACTGACCACTAACCAGCACAGAACAGGGATTATACTGTAGGGCTATCTGTATATCCTTTCACTTTAATTTTTATATTCTCTCAAATGATATTCTACTTAATATGTAAAATATATAGGCAACTCCATGACAATCACATGTAGAAAAAGAAAATCAGAAATGGAAAATTTTTATTTTCAAATTTTCTAGAAAGCATGATGTTTCTACGCCTGGTTGCCCAGCCTACCTGGTTCGTTGCCCCCACCCCCACTGTCCAGTGGAAGAGGGGGGGGGGGTGGTGAGATGAGTGAGTGCCCCTCATAACCCGCCCCTTTGTGTAAGCTATCTACCTGTGGTACAGGTAGGGACATCTACAATGTAAACTACAAACTGGCATTGTATCATCCCTGCAGTTTTTTTTTTCATTAAAGTGGATTCAATGCATAGACAATGATACTGTGATACTATTAATTTTAGGCTTGAGATTTTCATCGGGTTCAAAAATACATGCAAAATACAAAGTAAATATGCCTAGGCCTATATTAAAACTAGCATTGGCGTATTGCCTTACCCCCTCATATGTATATATAAGTATAACAGGTAAATATCCAACTTAGAAAACTGGGACTTTGGCATGCATGTTGATATGTACTGACAATGACCCTATTATCATGTAATTAATAAAGAATTTCATCAATAAAAATTAAAGTGCCCCTAATGATTATAGATGTAAACGACCTTCCTATTACCAACAGACTAATAAAGATCAACAAGTTTAAACACAGAAATTAAAACATTTTTGTCAGCAGCCATTTAATCCAAATTGGGGCAGTCCTTTTTAATGAGCCCTGATTACACCCTTAAGAGACAAGCACCATATGTGAGACGCTACACAGATATTAATTATTCACTAATTAACATGGGAGAAATCACAGCCTGTCTGGTATAATTACCCCGTCAGCTGGTCCTGCTTTACCCAGACAGGTGGGGTGGGGGTAATTAGGATGTTCATGTCTGAATAAAAAGGGTGTGGAATTTGTGTCATGCATGTTCCTAGATAGGGTCTCTGGTATATAGGGGGGGGGGGTGGTAGGAGTGGGGGTTTACTTGAAGTATTAATGTCAAACAAGATGTTTCAGATAGTTATCAATTATTACTATGGTACACATATCTTATTCCTTTGAAATGATGTAGATAGATGTATTAGCTCATAATATATCAGATAAATGAATTAAATATTCTTGAATACAAGATCTAATCCTAATAGATATCAACCCTATGGAAATATTGAAAGCACACGAAGAATATTTGAAGATGTGGAGGCCATGATTTGTTGTGACAGTGGTCAGCATCAATGATGTTCTAGAATTAACCACATCCTATAGAGGTTAACCCTGTCTCAGATCTAATCTAACTCAGGATATGTCAACCACAGCCTCAGATGGAAAAGGTTATTAAAATGGTCACATACCCAGCTGTGGAGGTTTATTAACCCTGTAAGGGCAACATACTAATTTAATGCTCTGTAGTCTATAGATGCCCTTTTGTCGGCATGAACCATCATGAATGCAGCGCTGGTGAGTTACTCACCACTCTGCCGCTGGTGAGTAACTCGCCACTCTGTATCACACAGACCGCACAAGGGTTGGTATGGTGCACCAATGCAGCGCAGGCGAGTTTCTCGCTGGTGCTGCATTAGAGAAATCATGACAACACATGAAGATGAATCTTTCAGGCACAATGCCATTATTAAAGGGTTAACCCTTTAAGTTTAAGGATGACATGGCGCTAAAAGATGACATTTGTTGCCATGATGCACCAATGCAGCCCTGGCAAGTAACTCAACGGTGCTGCATTGGTGCATCATGCCACCGACTCTTCGGGAGTGTCTCCACCACATAGAGTCGGCATGATGGATGAATGCAGCACTGGCGAGTTACTCATCAGGGCTGCATTCATGCATCATGACGACCAAAGACAAGTATCATGCTGTCCTTAAAGGGTTAAAAACATCAAAGGTAGATTACCACCTGGCACCAGTTTAACCCACACAGATACAGACACGGGTATCACTACACTAATTGGCGGGGGATATATGGGGGGGGGATGATTTAGAAAAGGTGGAGATAGAGGGGAGATAGAGGGGAGATAGGCCTTACCCATACCTGTCATAATTATAGATAAAGGTCTGGATGGCTAATAGTTCCCATACTAGCTCCAATGGTACCCAGGTTAAAACACAAACAGGTGTGGGACAGCTAGCATGAGCAATAACATAGAACATTTATTACAACCCCTGTCTTTTTTCTTTGAGCAGGCTGGGGTCATATTAGATAGGGCCATATTCCGAGGATGATTCCTGAGCTATTGAAATATTGCAGAGAGTTATGGGTCCTAGCCGCACCCCATTCCCTCTTCTTTGGGAAAACACTTGAGATTTTTCTTATGATATTTCTCTATTGCATCACGGCGCTACCATTTTCAGTACTTTAGTGGACCCCCCCACCCCCACACCATACCCATTTCAACCCCCTCGGTCTGCCTCTGTTCTTGGGTAACCTCCCCTATCTAGCACCCCATAGGCAAAAACGTGTGCAGACACATAGGCCTGCATGGAGGGCCTTAATTATGGCAATTGAATTTCCAAAGTCGCCAACAGTTCTGGACATAGGTCCACCTGCAAACAGCTGCCCACAGTGTGGCAACATGTGTCCTAACTTGGACACCCACGCTACTTGCAGATATACTAATCTCGCCCCGAGTGTAGGCCTTAGTACCGTTAGGGTATACTGAGTTACAAGTGGTCACGAGGAAGCAATTATTATTCCTCTATGTTTCTATATAGCATAATACACAAAATCAGCCATCTACAAAATTTGTTGGCCGTAGTGTTAGCCCTAGTCTAGTTAAACAATCCCTCACACATAATGTTTCACCCTCAATAAAAGAGTTGACCGTGAAAATCTCAAGAACGTCACTTTTATGTACAGGTAGTTCCATTTTGCCCTGTTTTGGGCCTAAAATCGACCTTTAGCCACATCAGCTTTTGCATGCCTCAGAAATTCCCAAACCCTTTACATAGCATACAACTACATGTACTATTCTATCTAAAGGGTACTTGGGAACACCTGTGAATTTTTTCACAATTTAGCCATTTTTGTTTCATCTGAAATATAACCCAATCAGCAGCCAGAACTCCCTTTAATGCAGACCAGAATACCATATGACTCGGTAGATGGCGCCATTTACTTCCACGTGACCTGTAGTGTAGGTATATCCTTCCCATCAAGCCAAAACTATGTTTTTTTCAAACCTTGGAGTCTTACCATCTAATTCCTAAAGCTAGATAGCCATAGCCTTTCTCAATTTTATGCTACGGGGGTGTCGCTGAATATGACTCGGTCAGAAATTCCTACCCGTTTCCATGCTATTTCCAAGCTAGGGCATCAATCTAAAAAAGATCCTTATTTCAAGCAAATAATTTCTCTACAGCCCCCAAACTCAACATGTATGTGAACTACATCTGCCTGATGGAGAAATGGGTACTGATTATGTAGAAAGTTGTCCAGAATTCTGCAGAAATGTTACAAAATTATGAAAAATATGAGAAAAATATGAGAAAAAATAGTAATATTATGATAGTTCCCGCATGGTGAATGTACACACTTATGTAACTGCAGGCCTATTTATCTAGGCATGTCCTTCCATTTAAATACATAAACAACATGCCTGACCAATATCATTGAGATGCATGCACTCATAACTAGACTACTAGCTGTTGATCAGGCAGCAGCTACCTCCTCGGGTTGACAGCTAAAACCCGCAAATTCTAGTTGAACCATTAATAGGCCTACATAGATGCCCCTGTGGAGAATGACTGAAAACCACCTATTGATAAACAAAATCACACATTTTCGACTAAAATAGGCCACCTTTTAAATATTTATCCCCAGAAATACTTGTATCCCGGGTATCTTGATGAAATAGGAAAAAATTGCGGAATGGCCTATCTCCGACAGGGCTCCGACACCATGATATTTATCATTTTTCGCCAGTTGCACATGGTTTCAAAGATTTCTTTTGCCATATTTCTGCAAAACATAACCCACTATAACAGAAAAATGACATTTAAAGAGAATCCAAGCTATAATGGGAAAGTGTCCAATCCTGCTATAGGTCACGAGGAAGCAATTATTATTCCTCTATGTTTCTATATAGCATAATACACAAAATCAGCCATCTACAAAATTTGTTGGCCATAGTGTTAGCCCTAGTCTAGTTAAACAATCCCTCACACATAATGTTTCACCCTCAATAAAAGAGTTGACCGTGAAAATCTCAAGAACGTCACTTTTATGTACAGGTAGTCCCATTTTGCCCTGTTTTGGGCCTAAAATCGACCTTTAGCCACATCAGCTTTTGCATGCCTCAGAAATTCCCAAACCCTTTACATAGCATACAACTACATGTACTATTCTATCTAAAGGGTACTTGGGAACACCTGTGAATTTTTTCACAATTTAGCCATTTTTGTTTCATCTGAAATATAACCCAATCAGCAGCCAAAACTCCCTTTAATGCAGACCAGAATACCATATGACTCGGTAGATGGCGCCATTTACTTCCACGTGACCAAGTGTCCAAGGTGTGGGTTAGTTCTCCCCCCTGCCTGTAGGGGGCAGTGTGAGGCAGATAACAGAGGGCAGATATGAGTGGTATAGACAGGGCTCTGGTTCTTATCATGTAGAGATGTAACCCTTTATAGGCTGCATGCTGACTTTAAATAATGAGTCACAATGCAGTGCTGGTAAGTAGCCTATCAACCCACTGATAGGGTCATTGATGCATCATGCCCTTCAGGAGTGTATCAATCCCATAGGGTCGGCATGATGCATGAATGCAGCGCTGGTGAGTTACTCACCAGGGCTAAATTCATGCATCATGACGACCAAATGGTATCGCACATTAAAGCACTATGCGGCCGTAAAAGGGGTAAGCTAGGCCACATGTGTAGATTGATTCAGCATTAGAACATGGGTACCACCTTCTCCCACACCTTCTCACCTGCAGTAACCCTATCTAGAGAATTAGGAATTTTCATATCAGATTTGAGTATTTTTAAGAACAAGATTTTTTTTTTAAGAACAAGATTTTCTTAATTTACCATATAGTCAGGAATATATCCTGACACATCATCCTGTATCCATCCTATGTGTGAAAGCCATCATTGTATACATTCTGAGTCATGTCCACTACACCACCACACCCCTGCAGGGCGGGGCCGATATTCATGCATATTGTATATCATAGGACACATCTACCGCTTCATATATCTCTATGATCTGTAGGAGCATGCACCCGGTCCCTGCACTCCCCATGGTAAAGATACATCACCTGCGTTCCCTCTTCTCAAAAACACCCCCATTTCCACGGATTTTCAGACAGAAAATGACCCCTTTTTGTGAAAAAACACTGACTTTTTGAAGTAAAAATAACCCCCTTTTTGGACAAAACGCTGATATTTTCCCAATGCCTTCTTTCTCCATGATCAAGAGAAATTGGTATACAAAAAGGATCTATCTAATACATCTACTTACAATTTGAAGGATGAATTGAAGATCAGTCAAAACAGCATCCAACACACACCCTTTTATTCAATGGCACAGAGTGAAGCTTAAAAATACCCCCCTTTTAAAAAAAATCCACCGACTTATTTAGGAAATAAGCACCCTTTTTTCTCAATTCCTAGGACATTGGGAGAGATTGAGAAAAGACCATTTTCCCTTGTTTTTGGGAACGCAGGTGCTGTACATGTACCTGGCATGGCAAGTGCAGGGACCGGGAGCATGCACGTCTGAAATATGATAACTATAATCATCCAAACATATTACCGAGGGAACACATTCTGATAAGACAACTGGGAATAAGACGCAAGAAGCCCCGGGAAGAAGCCCTACACAGAGAAAGGAAACGGCTTCAAAGGGGAGTCCAGGTTGCCTCCAGAATAACTGCCTAAGAGAGTACAGGAGAGTCTAGTTGACTCTCTGGCTGACCTAGGGGAGTCACCTGTGGAAGTCACATAGCTCCCTGGCTCTCCTAGACAGGGGATTCATTCTGAAGGCAACATGGACGTCCTTTTGTGGGTGTTTCCCTTCCCTCTGTGTTTACGCAGAAAAAAGAAGAAGTATTCCCAAATGGGAGTCTGGTGATCAAATCGGGAGTCACAGTGATTCTACTTTTTTCCCTGTGTATCTAAGTGTCCTGTGCCCATCCCCATGTACCTGTACTAATTGTGCCGTTATTGGCAGGACCTTGTTTGACCTCAGGTGGGACCAGTGCTGCCCCCTGGGTAAAGCTCACGTGGTACCTAATGTATGCTAATTTATGCTAATTTATGCTGATTTATGCAGGAATGAGCCTCCTGTGTGTGGATGTGCTGACAGGAAGGTCACGTGACTAGGGATGGATGGTCAGTACAGCCCTTCAATGGTAGCATAGTGATTTGATACTTTAAGGACGCTGTAATGCATCATGCCCTTGGTCGTCATGATGCATGAATGCAGCCCTGGCAAGTAACTCACCAGGGCTGCATTAAAACATTGTGCTGACCCGATGGGGCCCAGACACCCTGGAAGGGTCAGCATGATGCACCAATGCAGCCCCGGCTAGTTGATTCACCAGGGCTGCAATGGTGCATCATGATGCCAAATGTCATCTTTTCGCAACATGCCGTCCTTAAAGGTTAAGGGTTGCAGAGATAGGGTTTATTTACTTTGGGATTTACTTCTGTCAGGGCTGTGTGTTTAGATGATTTATGGGGGGCTTAGGAAGGTGGTCAGGGTTTACTTCTCCCTCAATGTAAATCATCTCCAGTTTCAGATGTAAACCCAGACTGTGTGTCGGTAGTATCGGCTTCTGGCTACTGGTCTTAGACTTTGAATGTGTGCTTCTGTTAACCCTTTAAGGATGGATGTCGCTAAAAGGTGATATTCATAGTTATGATGCACCAATGCAGCCCCGGTGACAGACTTGCTGGTGCTGCATTGGTGCATCATGCTGACCCTTCAAGAGTGTATCTATCCTGTTGGGTCATGATGCATGAATGCAGCCCTGGTGAGTTACTCACCTGGGCTGCATTCATGCATCATGATGACCAAGGACATGATGCTTTAATACTGTGCTCCTATTTATGTACAAACTCAAAGTTTAAATCTAGAATGATGTGCTCTGGAAAAGTAGATATTATTTCCTTTCATTATTTCAAATTTCAATTCTCTGTATATATTGAATAATTATGTAGCCATAGTCATAGAATGGTGTTTGAATAGAACAGAATAACCACATAGGCCTGTTCAACAGGAGCATGTATACCATAACAGACACCCTAGTTTAAAAAAAATCAAAGACACTAACCTTACAATAACACCATATAATTACCACAATTATCGTCCACATATCAATAAAGCATAACCTTTACAATGCTGTAACCATGGTAACACGTCCCGGTAACAATGCAGCACCATATGCCATAGCCGCCATGACACTTTGTACCCTGACTGTGTATAACATGGAGCTTAACCCTTTAACGGCCACATACTGCTTTAATAATGTTTAATACTATGCCCTTTGGCGTCATGATGCATGAATGCGGTCCTGGTGAGGAGCTACCAGTGCTGCCCATGCATCTATGTGGTTGATACACTCCTTATTGGTCGGTATGATACACCAATGAAGTGGCGATCAGTTCTTCATTGGCGCATCATTACAAATGTGACCATGGGGGAGGTGGTCCTTAAAGTGTTAACAGTTAGGTGTGTAACATGCATGTTAGCATGTCACCTGTACGTGCACGTACTGTATAAGATACACGTGAACGTGAGACATCAAGGGGTGTCAAGTCTTTGATGTGCATGTATACCTGATAATGAATTATTTATTTATAATCATCGTGCTTTGATTTACTTTCTATGGCATATGAAATAGTGGGTTTATTCTACAATGTAGGAACACTTTACACTGTTACAGCTGTTATAAGGTGAAAAGGAGTTGAGATTAAATGCATACACATATAGGTACATTTCTTTATGCATGTATAGAGGGGAAGAAAAAAAGTTTGTTGATGATCATATCAAAAGAAAAACTTCTCTTTTATAGTTATGTTGATTATTAAAATCCAATTAAAACAATGGGAAGTGAGTTCCCATAATATTTGTATTTTCATAAATATTCCATAAAAAACGGAAAAGCCTCCTTCTCTGTGATTGAGGTGAGCAATAAAACTCACTTTACATTCCACCAATTTGCCCGCCTGCCAGTCAGTAACCATCTGTCCTGGATGATAATTTACAATTTTCCACCTTTACCAGTTCACACCCTCACCTTACCCTACACCACCACAGAGAGTGGCGAGACCACAGAGTGCACCACGACTACCCAATCATGTCCTTGCTACCTCAGTTATGGTTTTAACTCTTTGAGGACAGCATGATGCCTTTATGCTACACATGTTCAGCGTGATGCACCAATGCATCATACTGGCCTTGCATTGGTGCATCATGTCCACTTGTCAGGGTTGTATCAACCTGATACCGTCGGCATGATGCATGCATGCAGTATCGGTGAGTTACTTGCTGGTGCAGCATTTATGCATCATGCTTACAAAAAGGGAATAGTGCATTATCAAAGCACCATGCTGCCCTTAGAGGGTTTATAACCACCTCATTCATGTCATACAAAATGAGGGAAGTTTTATTGGAAAATCTGTGACAAAACCCTCCTCACCACAGCTCCCCCCGCACCCTGGGTGGGGTAGCATGCTGTGGTCCCCCCCCCCCCCTGTGTCTCTGTATGTACCTGGTGGTCCTACTGGTGGGACGGTCATTATCTGTTTCTGCTGGTGGCCATTGTTTGCCAATAAAGGTGCAGGTACTGAACTAACCACTGTCCACCACCTGCTGCATGTATATCAGATGTTTTAACATATCTTTTTTGTAAGAACAAATCCTCTTCATTTCATCAAGTGTTCATTTGGTGATGATTTACATATCTTATACTGTCAACTATGCAAGCATTAGAACAGAGGGGTTGGGCTGAATTTAAACAGTTGGGACCCAATTCTGAAATCAAATCGGTCAGGGTTGAATAGGCCATGGAGACATTATCATACATGGGGAATTTACAGAGCCTAATCAAAGCACTACCCAGCCACCAAATCAAAATAAGTTCTTAGTATGCTAGAATGACATGCTGCCTCAATAAGAGAGATGACATTGGACATAGTTCCAAGCTGGCCCCATGTCAGCAGTGTACAGACACGGTATAATGCACTCTGTGTGTGGCATGTGGAGGTTGTGTGGTGTTAGAGTGGAGGTCAACCTCCATACACTACACTACAGGTGAAGACTACCTGGGGTCAACACCCCATACCTTATACACTACAGTAGGAAACAAAGGGTATGAGATACCTGCCATATCATATAGGGTTGGCACTGGTAGACTGCAGCACCATGGTGCCAGTAGCAGTGGCAGAGGAGGGAACTACAACTGGTATCATTGGTAGTTGTCACCTTACTGTCTAAACTGGCCCCATAAAGGGTACTACCCGGACCCATCGCTGGAATGCAGGTACTCTGGGAAAGGTAGTTCCTATGTGCTGTCCCCTGGAAATGGCGTAGGAATACTCCCCAGAATATGGCATATGCAAAGTGGTCAGATACCATCAGGTAAAACTGATGAACTTCCCATATGTGTCACACAGATTGCATTTTCACCACCTAGCATCAAACTTAAAGTTGCAGTAAAAGCGATAGCAAGTTATGTCTTTCGGGACGAAAAGATGGCAGTTTCCTTTAGGGACAAGATGGCTACCTACATTGGGCGATCGGCCATATACCAAGTCGCCATGTTTAAGAGCCCGTGGTTTATGATATGTGACTGCCATAAAACCCTTCACACACCAGACACCATTTACCCCTGTTCTGTTCCAGGACCCTTCCTGTGCCAGCTGTATGCTTGTAAACTACATCTACAAACACAGTAATGTCCTGCTGACGTTCAGTATGGAGTGGTCATTTTTGAACACCAACAGGGGGGTGTCGATTTTGCATTAGCGCGCCAATGTTTTTTTGGTCAGTGGCCTCCCCCCCCCCCCACCATCGCGCACCCCTTTTAGCTAAATCAAAATCTCTGTCCCCCGCCCCCACCACCTTCCTCCTCAAGAGAAATCCAAATATTCTTTACCCCCCTTCCCTCTTCAAGAGGTCCAAAACATTTTGGCTCCCAGAATTCACCCACCTGTTGTTTAGATATGAACCCTCCTTTACAGGTCCTTCTAGGCCCTGGTGTAATAGGAGGAGGTCAGTAGGGGGGGGGGGGGTTCCAGGTTAAACACAAGGAATAGGTCTAAGTTGTAAATCATAAACATGATGTATGCCAATATAACTTCTTAGTTTGTGTGAACTGGGTGCTATACATATTTATCTATGTATTTCCTTTGTCAGTTTGAATGTTTATGAGATCTCTTGTACCAGATACTTTATATTTGTATATTGTATTACTTTACAATGTGAATACATAGATGTGTGTTATGTATAGAATATACGATTTTAAACCCAACCTTTACATAATTTCTGGGGATTTACCTAGAATTACCTGGGAAGAGGGACATCATTGCCAGACTCTGGAGCCATTTTGGGTGGGTCCATGCTCTAAACGAAGGGGCATCATAGCCTGACCCCGGGAGCCTGACCCTCACTAAAATCACCTTCAATTTCAATTTATAAAGTGTATTAGTCGGAACAAACAATCTACAAATTAACGCAGTTATCAAGGGTTTGCTCAACTTAAGCATGTGAGTGTTTCTGGTGTCACTCATATTTTTATGATTGTAGTTACTCCTGTACAATAATGCTCTATGACAACAATCATGGCAGTTGAGAATGAGGTAAAGCATGATGGGGGTAGTAACTAAGGGCTGGTAGACTAATGGGACAGGGCTCCTTACTGCAGGAATGTGACCCCAGCGTCCGGCAGGACACCTGGTGGTTGACATGGGTACTTAGCTGTACTCAGACCCTGCACACAGGGCAGGGGGGGGGGGGTAGTTTACATTCTGTAGTAGGCCCTAATGGCCGGGAGTAAGGGCTGACAAATAGTGTGTCTCTCAAGTAAGCTTGGTGGCTCTTTAACTCATTTTGAATAACTCTGTAACTGTAGATATTTTTGCGCTGAACGTATTTTTGCGAATTTTGCGGAAGTGAAAAATCTGTGAAGATATGTACACCATGAATATTTATCCAGTATTGTTTTACTATTAAAATATCCAAAAGATTATGAACATTAATACATGCAAAATTGCACTTTTATATACACGCGAAAATATCTACATTAACAGTATTCAATATCTATACGGCTCCATAATACCTCAATATATTTGACAACTTTCTTGATTCTTAAAAGATCCAGATTGTCAAAGAACTGAGCAGCAATCTCCCCCTAGACTGGCCCTGCCTCAGTGGGAGCTCTACTCCGCCACGCTCTACCCCCCACCTCCTCCTCCTCCCCTCCCCTGGTTGTTCCCACTGAATTAGGACAGTTGAGAAAAGTATAGTTGAGAAAAAAGCCGTTTTTGTCTTTATCCAAATTCTAGGACTTGAGCAAGTCTAATCTCCCCCCTCCCCTAACCTTTTGGAAAAAGACTTCTGATGATATTTTGCTGCACCACTTCTTAGTTTACTCGAGGCCTAATCCCGTGAAGTGGGGTTGAGTTGGAATAGTGTTACCTTTCTGCTACCTCTGGATGTTTCAGGATTAACCTCTGATACATACCTGTAACAAGAGAGAGAAACAGGAATTAGAAATTGATCAGTCAGAAAAAACTATTTCATTTAATTGAATATGATTCTTATCTCATCATGCATGAGGATAATCTAGATCTGTACTGCCATCCTGGATACACACAGAGACAGGACGACAGAGACAACAACAACAACAGCAACAACAAAAATATCAACAACAAAACATCTCATCTCAATACAGACACAGTTCAGACTAGGAGACATGCTAACATGTCATTAAACAAGGGAATTATACAAAAGCAAAAAAGCTAATGATACAAAAGGCAGTCATACAAAAAGAAAAATAATTGATACAATAGGTAATTATCCAAAATCAAAGAAGCTATTGCTACAATAGTATAAAGGGCCTGTGCTGGTTGGGACCATGCAGGCCTGGTCAGGTCTGGTACCACATCATTAGTACCTCTAAGTATCTGCCCCCACCCCCCCCCCCTCACCCCCAGACCCCACACCTACAATCTGCTTGACTCCCCCAATGATAATTGATTAGAGCCTACCTCTTGTTATAGTCCATCTAAACCTAACTGACAAAACCCCCCTAGAACAACCGTAACTAGTATCATACACAAATCTGCCTCAGGATAAAGGGGTGTGTTTCATCTTATCAACACTCCAAAAACAGAACTTTCTTATTCTTTGTTTATTTATTGTCGAATCACAGCAAACATTCGGCAGTCAATTTATAGCTTTTAGCAAAATAAAGCATAATTTCTCTAAAATGCATTGACCTATATTGCGAGGTTTTACCAAAAAAAGAAAATTTGTGAACCAGCTCCACAGCCTGATCTCATTAGTGCCCATAGTTAATTAGTACCCACCCCTACACTGGTCACCTGCCCCCTATAGGGTCGTGTCATTAGTAGTACCACACTGACCACAGGGGGCGCCACGCGTCTCGTTAAGGGGCTGCTAACCCTTCAAGGACAGCATGGTGTCTCAAGTGAACTTTTCGTCGTAAAGCGTCAGCGCAGTGCTGGTGAGTAACTCGCCGGTGCTGCATTACTGTATCATGCCAAATCCTCGCGTGTGTATAAACCTTGTATGGTCAGCATGATGCATGAATGCAGCCCTGCATTTATGCATCATGACATAGTGCATTATAACACTATGCAGCCCTTAAAGGGTTAAGTGCCTGTTAACTATCAGTGTCAAAAACTGCTGTTTTTCATGTCAGAGCTCAGTAAATTAGTAGAAGAAGTAAATGGGTGCTTAATGAAGGTAGGCAGCCTGACCAGTAATTAAACAGGCCCATCAATCCCAATCAACCATAATTAACACCTTCACAGCACACTTTATTCAGTACTTAAAGTGGTCACTTCTAATGAATTAATAACATTTACAAATTCTCATCATACATGATATTCTTATGTGTAAATGTAAATTCAATTCCCTTGGATGCTCTAAATCATACCTTAAACTCATTAATATCAGCCTCTGTATATATATATATATATATATATATATATATATATATATATATATATATATATATATTCATTTATTTTATCATATTATTGTACTTAAGCTCAGACTTGGGGGAATATTGAAAGCAGAATTAGTAGGACATATCTTGCTCTCAATATTCACCCCAGAAAGTCTTGTATATCACAAATGATACTTATTTCCTCAGAAACTTTAAGGAGTTGGTTTCTTTCACTCTAGAGAATTACCTATTTTAAATCTATAGGGCCACATGTACTTCAGTAGTATAAGTTATGACACAGACTTGTCAATGACACCTGTAGTAGCCACTGTGACAGTGCTGCTGTCATGGATTACAGAGAATGGAGCTGTCAACCACGTGACAGCTTTATAGCCCTTGTTATTCCCTTATCCACCAACCCTACTTGTGTGGTAACGACATTGTGACGGTATCTCTCATTGTCAGACCTCACATCCCTCAACTCATCACCTGTATATACCCTAATCACCAACCCCTCCCACCCCACCCCACCCATACCCACCCATACCCACCCACTCAACCCTCATACCTCAAGCTTAGCCCCACCCCATAAACAACCCATTAACCCTTCAAGGATAGCTTAGTGCTTTACTGTGATATTGTCCTTTTTGTCATCATGATGCATAGATGCATCAAAGTGAGTCTCACCATGGCTGCATTCATGCATCATGCAGAAAAAAATCGAATTAATGGTCAGCATGATGCTTGAATGCAGCACTGGTGAGTTACTCGCCAGGGCTGCAATCATGCATCATAACGGCAAAGGGTATAAATGCATTAACGCAGTATGCAGCCCTTAGAGGGTTAACCCTGTAAACCCCAGAGTGTCTATTCATCATTAACCCCCGTCACCCTCACCCCCCCCCCCCCATGTCAGCACCTCCCTACCTGGTCCTGTCGCCATGGTGACCACCAGGTGACCACCAGGTGACCACCAGGTAGGGGCAGCACACCCGGGTATAGGCTGTAAGGAGAGGCTTACACCATGGTGAAGCTTGTCAACTCAACTAACTATATTATATACAGGATGGGGGGAAACTACTACAGTACATGCGTGTTCAGACTGTGGTCAATGGTTTGAACCAGTCAATCAACGGTACCTTATTATCAATAATATATTGATAATTCTGATATCAAATATCATATAAAATATACCATAGAGCTAATATCAATAATATTGTATTTCAATACAATTTGCCTTATAAACTATTTTTGCTGTTCAGGTTTGATCACAGGGGTCTGATGAATACTGTATGAACAGATCAAGCAAATTTATCATTCCCAACTTCAAAACTGATTTGAAAATATCATTAATTTCCGTGTTCACTCTCCATGTAAAGCTTGTTTGTATTAGACAATATACAACATCATGAATTAACCATATGCTTGGAGAATGAGGGAGCTTCAACCCCAAATGAACAAAAGGTGGGGGTAGCCTGTACCCCTCACCATATTGGGACATACAGGGGCATCTGTCCTGAGGTCAAAGGTCAGGGAGGCGCTGCACCGGTCAGAGCAGGGGTCAGGGCAGGGGTCAGGGGTGTGGGTATAGGGTACTATAGGGACAGAGGAGGGGAGAATGGGGAGGTAATGTAGGGACAATGCTGACATGAGCGTTATTGTGATGACAGACATGGGGACGGCCAGTTAGGGGTTCTGTGACAATAGTGTAGTGATAAAGGGGTAGGTGTAAACAGGGAGATAGGGAGGGTATCTGTATGGTGTAAAGGGAGAAGTAAGGGGGAGGAGAAGGGCAGTTCATGGTGTAGTACAAAACAATACATGCATGCATGAACACACAATGTTATCTAGATAGGCAATTATTGCGGACATGGCTAATTTACTTCGTTTTCAATGAACATGACAGGAACCCCCAACCTATCGGTGTACTGAATGTAAAATTGTGCAACAGAGACCTAAAAAGCATCGCACCGTGGATCAAAATATCATTTAAAACATCTAATTCTTTTTTCAAAACGGGGTTCCCGGGACCCCTGGCACTTCCCCCTAGGGTTAGTGCCAAGAAATACTTTTGGTAGCGCTTGATATTATGTGATATCATTACAGAAAGAAGTTGGTTGTTTCATCGGTATAACCCGGGTGGTAGAACTACTATTTCACTGTGGATAAAATGTAACCCTTTCAAGTCAATATCGATCAGGAAATACATTATTATGCAACAGGCCACCCCGGTACCACAAAACCCTGAACATGAACAGCAGGTCTCCTCAATCAAGAGCTGCGCCGCACCCAATATTAGCCAATCAGAACGCGCTATTCTATTCATCTCACGCTGCACCTTTCCGCAGCAAATCACACGACGCGCTCTGATTGGCCAGAAGGCTTTCAGGTAGCAGCACCCTAATTACCTGGTATCGATTTGATGAAAGAGATTAGCCCTTTAAGGGCCACATAGTCCTTTAATGTACCATGCCCTTTATCTCCATAATGCATGAATAAAGCCCTGGTGAGTAACTCGCCAGTGCTGCATTCAAGCATTATGCCGACCCTATGGGGTAGATACACTCCCATAGGGTCGGCATGATGCATGAATGCAGCTCTGGTGAGTTACTCACCAAGGCTACATTCATGCATCATGCCGACAAAGGAACTCATGCACTAAAGCATTAAGCGGCCCTTACAGAGATTAGAGGCCGAACGTGCTGAGGGTAGGAGCATGTTGTCCTGCTGAAAGGTGGCTGATTTATGAACAAGGACAAACAACAAAAGAGCAAACTGATCGGGAAAATTAGGGTTTGCTTTGAAAGTGGGAGCGGAGAGTGTGAAATCAGAATAACAGGAGCCGGGGTATAATGAGAGGGCGAGTGGGGGCCAGCTTGGGGCTGGACAACAACAGGCTCCAGCTGCTGGTGAGTGGGCAGTGTGGGCTTCTTCTAAATGCTATATCATGCATTAACGTATCACACACAAGGGTTGATACACTCCCGAAGAGTCAGCATGATGCACTAAGGAAGTGTATGTGAGTTGTCTACAAACTTCGCATTGGTACATCATGCTGGCAAAGGATCATGAAGCATTGATGCATCATGTTGTTCTTGAATAGTTGAGATGAATGACTTTAGATTAGAATGTGTTCAATTTGAAAATACTTTGTACTAACAACGTATTTATGTATATTGTCATATATATGTCCTAGAGATGCATCAAGTTTCTTCCTCCAACTAAGATTAGGATCACGAGGGATTGTTCATTCTTAACATACGTTTTTTTTTCTGTCATTCCTTTTATACCAACAATATGTGTGGTATAGTTTTTCATCAAATTCTACATCTACAAGAGCATGAAAACATGTAAAAACTCTGAACACAATATCAATTTTCCTTCAGTCATAATACATCTGTAAACTTCTGAAGTTCCTGCAATGAGGGCCAAGATCCATAGGTGGCGAGTGGCGGCCATTTTGTTTCGGGGAGTCACAAAGGCTGCTGGGTAGGTTTACACCTGGTAACCATGGTGACCACTGAGTGAGTGACATCTCGTGTCACGTGAGCCCCGTCACGAGACTTGACGAGACAATAGGCTGACCGGTGTGAGGGTCGATAACCAACTGTCAACACTCCTCCCGGCGTGCACCGCGACCAACCAGAATGCACCGCGGCAGGAAAAGTGGGAGTTATGTTTCATGTTTACCTAGAAAAATGCCCAAATATCATTTGTGTGCCTCTACATGGGTACCCAGAATTTTGACCATGTCGCTGTGTCGATTTTTAGCAGAAGAACCATGCCATTGTGTCGATTTTTAGGTATATAAGAACAAAGAGAAAAATATCTGTGGGTCGATTTTTATCCATAATTTTCCTGCGTCCGTCGATTTTTAAAATGGCCTAAAAGGGCCGTGTCGCTGTGTCGCCCGTGTCGATTTTTACCCATGAAGTGGCACATTTGTGTTTTGTTTTATATCTAGGAATTTTTGTGTCTCTAAAATTTGTCTCGCACAGGCTTAAGTGTGATTTATGAGCCATGCAAATTGCCCTTAATTTCTATATAAATGGCGAAGCTTTAAAAACAGCTCTTTGGAGGGACCTTTACTCCCAAGACATATGTGGGTACACAAAATGCTATTTTAGTGCTTTGTGGACATCACAAGCGTTCTATACCCCGGCGCCCTTTAGAAACCGGTGCTATGTGGGGAAGGTACGATACTTTGCTCCTTTTTGAATTACCCAGTTTCCACAACCGGAACCAGAAACACATATTGGTGTTAGCCTGACCTACCCATCATGCACTGCGAGTAAATAGGTAATGGGGGGTGAATCTTTGATGCTGTGTCCTGGTGGTACACCGGTGGGACCGGGGGGGTCGTCACTAAATGAGTAACTACCGCACTACCAAGTCACAGGGTCGGTGTTATATTAATGAAGTTGACTGCAGAACAGCCAGCTTCTGGCGATTGACATGTTAATTTCACCAAAAATATAAAGGTTCCAATAAAAAAGAATTTCCCCAAAATATGAATTCTCAAAAGAATTGAATTCACCAAAAGTGAAAATTTCTAAGAATTCTAATTACAATTGAGTACTATAAGGGTTTAGTCCTAGCTCAATATCTTGAATGTCAATCCTGTATAATAACTGATACAGCTAATTTGCCATTCATTGATGTATCGTCTGCTTTTTCCCGCCAAAATCAATTACCAGACATATACACTAAAACTTGTTTGAAACTTGTTCAATAACATCCTGAGATACAATTTCAGTCGAGACCTCATCAGAACATACCCCTTTGTGAGTTGTAGGGGACATATTTAATTCAATTTGTGCCAATTTGGGGTGAGTTTAGTCGCGTGGACAGGTGAGAGTTGAGAGGGGGTGATTAGGGCGGGCGGCCAGGTGCTGGGGGGAACATCAAAGGTGGGCGGACACAGGGGGGGGGGCACTCAGAGGTGGACTCTCACCCTACCTGACACCCCCCCCCCCCCCACACACACACCTTCCAGCATCACCATCCTCCCGCATATATATACCAGTGTTCAGGGGTGGATGCACGAGGGGTGCACGTTTAAGGCTACAAAGCCCCTTTTTGGATTCTGTAAATTGTAAATTTATTTCTACATGTATACATAGTCATATTTTGGTTCACAAGCACTCAGTCAATGACAACTTCACCATACATGTTGGTGTTTACTCCCCCCCCCCCCCACCAATGGGCCTACGCCATTTCTCCTGAAATCAATTCCTGATTGATTGATAATTATTTCATTTCATTCTATAATTCTATTTCAATATTATTTTATTTTAACGGCTTCCCTTAATTGCAATGCCTCCCCTACTACAAATGTATTACTCTTCTTCACCTGACATTTCCCTCCTCCCACCCCCAGAGGCGTAGGAAGCAAATCTTTCTTGAGGGGGCCCAGGGGGACCCAACCCAACCAGCCTTAGATATTGGCCTCCAATCATGACAGTGCATATACACGCTCATAAAGGAATTGTATAGAAAAGTAGTATTTGAGCCCCCTTTAGTTCTGATTGGGTGCCAGCCCCCAATGTCCCTATGTGAAAAAAGTACATTTTATTAAATTTTGTGTATTACATTATAGGGTCTTGGTAATTTTTTTTTTGGGGGGGGCCCCCCCTCCTACTCATCACACACCGCCCATCCTCCTCACACCCTCGCTCACACCTCAGAGTGGGTCTTCCTGAGCCCTCACCTGGCCGTTAGCATTAATTGGCAGGTAGACAGATGGACGTCTAAACGGTCCCCCTCTAACACTGCGTCACACGGAATGCTGCACATGTGGCTACTGTGTCCACACAATGACTGCTTCTCTGGACGCTCTCTGGTCCAAAGAAATTGGATTGGATTCTTTCAGGAGAAATATTATGAATCGGGATCAATGAGGAGCTGCACGTTTAAGTAGTGTAACTCCAGCATTTTACATATCATATTATATTCTGAATTGAGCGTATGATTACAGACTTTGTCTGGGAAGAAAAGCCCAATAATTGGGAAATAAATTCACTAATGCAGAGTTATGGCAGGGGTGAGAAGTGAGGCTGGAGTCTGACCCAGTCACGACTGTCAGCATAAGGTCTTATATTAACCCACCCTGCCACCTGACTGGGTATCTAACCCTCTAAGGACAGCGTGATGAGGATGGTGTCAGGTTTACCTGTCATCCTGATGCACTGCTGAAGCCACTCGCAGGGACTGCATTGGTGCATCATGCCAACCCTTTGGGAGTGTATCGACCTCATAGGGTCGGCATGATGCATGAATGCAGTCCTGGCGAGTTACTCGCCAGGGCTGCATTCATGCATCATGACAACAATAGGTATGATGCATTAAAGCATTATGCTGCCCTTAGAGGTTTAGCAGCCTCTTGCCCCTGACTGCACGCGCCCTTTAATGTTTACTTAAATATTTGTTATCAATTCTGGCTCCATTCTGCAAACCGTGTCTCGTCTCATTCGATTAACGTCCCGCGTCTCCTCAGGCAGACGACATTTAGACTCCTCACTCTCCCAGCACGTGACCAAATCTATATAATTGGGCATTCAACAATGGAGTAAACCCAAGAATGTGCTTGGAGAGCGTGGGTCATTTCCTGTGGGCTTCAGACACTTCCGGCGGCGCGCGCAGCTCACTGAGCATGCGCACTGGGGCATGCTGGTCCCCCCAGAGTCAGACTCCAAGCATATGTTGGGTTGAAGAGGTGGGTTATTTAGATGTGTTTGGGTTTATAGAATGATTGGGGCTATCAGTGGAGAGTGCTGCCCAGTGGGGCGTGGAGGGATACGTGTGTGAGTCGGCGCGCAATGTAGTCCTACACAAAGTAGTGCCCTCAGTGGGGAGCTAGCCCACCCTGGGTGAGCTGTGGGGTACCATTGGGAGAGCCATCTGAAGCCATTGTTGTCCTTCCCAGAGGAGCAAAAGCAGTACATGTATTGTTCTTCACATTAGAAATCAACTGTTTTAATTTCTCTTTTCAAAATACACAAAATAAACGCAAACCCCGAATAAAAGCATAATTGGCTTATTTACATGCAAACAACCCCAGAAAAACTTTTTGTGTGTTGATTTCAGTAAAATCATTCTCGGAAGGGAGCAGATTTTGGCATTGGTTGCATTGATTGCATTCCATCGTATCACAAGAATTGTAATTTTAAAATAGAAAAAAAAAACGGGGAAGAAAAAAATAAATAGAAAAAAACAAGGGAGGAAAACATAGAAATAACTTAGTGACCATACTTTATATCATACTGCTGTGAGAATGGTGCCGTGTGTGTGTAGGTGTGTGCCAGAACTGGCCACAAAGAGGCTCCATGAGGGGTGTGTGAGGGGTGTGTGAGGTGTGTGACTGACCGGGGGGGGGGAGTCCACTGTCATGGACACCGGCCAGCACTGACCACTCCAGGTGGCTGCACCTTGTTAACTACCCCCCCCCCCCCCACCTTTACCTCATGGTGGTGGTGGTGGGGGGGGGGGGGGAGAAGTTCTTCAAAAGAATCGTGACAGCATGTCAGAGTTAACGTTATTATATATTGTATCTTGACCCGCTCATTTCTACAGGTCGCGGATATACCCCATACCACCAACTTTAATAGACATAAAACATAAAAATGAAGACACCTATGTGTTTTTAATTATATCTTTATGAAATATTCATACATATCTCTGCTAAATGACCAGATTATAATATGGATAAAATGTAATCTTCCGGTGAGATTCAAAGGGGGCAGACGACCAATTTGACTTAATATCATAAATAAAGAATACAATATTTCACACTTGAAAATGTCACTCAAACAGACGCCTCATTTGAATATTGGAAATTTAAGAGGGAGAGAACTTCTCTTACTTAAATTGAAAGTTTCCGAAAATGTCATCAGAGCAGATGAGAATCGTCACGTCTGTTCAGACTGTGGCATAGGTTAACATACTAGCAGTTTAAATATTAAAGGTAACTTGTGTAAACTTAACATCAAACAGTTCTGAGCAGACGACATTCTTACCGACAGCCGCTGGTTCCTGGGGGTACAAAGAGCTCTGTGATTAGCCTGCCCGGCACCAGCGAATGCCAAGAAGCAATGGCCGCCATTGTACAGAAGCCAATTTAACCCTTTAAGGACAGCATGATGCCTCGTGGCAACAGTTGTCGGCATGATGCACTATTGCACTGCCCGTGATGGACTCACTGATACTTCAGGAGTGCATCACCCTTGCATGTCCGGCATGATGCATTCATGCAGCACTGGCATGTTACCCGCCAGTGCTTCATTCATGCATCATGACGACAGAGGACATAGCACATTAAAGCACTTAAGTCAGACATCTTCACC
Organism: Harmothoe impar; assembly: GCA_947462335.1. NCBI lineage: Eukaryota > Metazoa > Annelida > Polychaeta > Phyllodocida > Polynoidae > Harmothoe > Harmothoe impar. The sequence goes on along the minus strand of OX381717.1, from coordinate 10,788,607 downwards.
CAAGTGTAGGGAAACTACTATTGTATATATTACTGCATTGTAGGAATGCAAAGTCTCAAAGTTCAAAGATATATGAAACCTCTGAGAAGCCTGTCCACACCGTTTTCTTATTGTTATGGACGTTTTCAGAAGTTTTGAGTACTGCAAGGTTCGCTAAATTATAATATTGCAGGGCCATTTTGAACTTTCATGTAGTCATTGTTATACTTGTCAATTATTCACAAACTTCAAATAACCATTTCAGTTTTGAAATGGCATTTATGCTGTGTTTATTGAAGCAACTGAAGTATGAAACAGAATAATATTACAGCAAAACAGAATCACATGTGTTTCCTAAACCTTGGAGACTAATATCAATATGAATATTGACGCCATCACATCCTCTTATCTCTGTTTCATATATAGACAGTCGATGTCTATAGCTATACGTGTGCGTGTACCATTATATAAACCCATATATTGCCTCTATTTCCCCCCCCCCCCCATACACACATACCCTAGGTATTAATATGTAACCCCCCCCCCCCCCCCGCGCTGGTACCGAGTCAGTTCTACATCATCTAATATGGTATCTGTGGGCAACCAGCGCAGTCCGTCAGTAATTATGTCGGCGCGGATTTAGAGTGGATCTCCAGGATTATAGGACTGATAATAACCCTCCCCCCCTATCCTCACCCCCCCCCCCAATCCAGACCAGTCTGCCTATCTACTAATAGAGGATCATGCCATCATCACGTCTAGACACCTTAATTGTGTGATATTAATGACAATGTCTACCGGGGTCTAGCCCATAGCCAGGTTACATGAACAGTATTAATAATGGATTATGTTATTCCTGCCATTCTGATCTGCATTTCCCGGTATACATGTTGTACATGTATAATAATGTCATTATACAATACTGATGCGGCCCTTACAGGGTTAGCAGACAGGTGAGCCCGTCTGTGAGGGGATCTACCTGTCGGCTCTACCAGTCAAAATATGCTGAATCATCGATTTTTCTCTCGGCTCTTAAAAACTCAAATATTTAAGGAGCATACATATTATGCTATTAGATATCATTATATAGTTCAATTTTGGGTCATATGTGTTTTCTTAGTAAAATATGCAAAATTCTATCAGACCCTGATATCGTGAACAAAGACAGGTACATTCATACAATGTAATATATTAGACTATTGATATCAGAGGAATATATAAATACTGTAGAGTGGCAGGCAAGAATCAGTTAACTGTGGTTATTTCTATTATATAGTTACCCTCTCATTACCATAGGCTGTCTATTACTTAGACATTTCAATTGTGCCTCAACCCCCCGCCAAAACCCCTTCAAATACACATCACAGACAGGGCATGATGGTCAGTTAGAGTTAGATAGACTAAGGCTCCTTGTATTAGCAGGTGATGATAGTAGGTAGGATTAATTATAGACTTTAGATAGCTGAGGCTTACCACCTATACAGGAGCTCCAGCTTTACCCTGGGACCCTGGCAGATGGTGCTACTTTCATCATGTAGGGGATTAACGCCTTATAGTGTAGATCCCTCTGCTGACCGTAAAGGGATTAACACCTGGAAGAACCTACCCCAGCACCTGGTGCCACAACTTGGTGGAGATTATCACCCCCCCCCTCAATAAAAGAGAAAATGTTCAAATAAAAAGCATCAACGATTTTACACAGATATATATCATTTTACCAGACCACAAACAGCGGACTGGGGAAAATTTTTGTAGCATTTGTAAAATTGTTATCGAAAGTATAAAACTATAACATCAATATAATTATGCTAAAACAAAAATCAAGATGGTGATATGTTGTATTGAAAGAGTGGAGATGAACCATTACAGCACACATTGTTAATAATGAATGAGACATTTTGCAAATTCAAAAACCTGTCTGTATTACTGTCAAATTATTACATGGAATTACAGAGTAAATATAATATCGTTTGTGCCTGTGGAGTCATATTGGGAAATCTATATTAATAAAATATTACAAATCGATCAGTCCCCATCGTCCACACATCACCTTACACCTACAAATAAATACCTCACAACCCAATTAAAAACAACCTTTAAAGAGCACACGGAGAGTAACACGTCGGTGTTACACCTAATGTGTTAAATATATAATAGTATCCATGACTAACTAATCTATAACAAGCGAATCCAGCAAGCCTAGACGACCATGGGAGGCAGTTTACTGTTTGTAAACTCAATGCATTTTATTAGTAAACACAATATTTATCAAGTAGGGAAATCCCTAACGGCTTGCCATACAAAGGGTGTGGGTGGTATTATGGTGTAGGTGCCCAGTGGGATCCATCCATGGCCTTATTTACAACAACAGGTAGGACAGGTTGAGGAACTTAAATATGCATGTGGGTAATGGATCCATCTATAGCGTGAGGAAGGAATCCTCAGATAGCTTTCTTTCACTTTTTACTACTTTTGATATTTTCCCTTTGATGGATGTGCTTGTAGAACTATTTCCCCTGTCCCCACCCCAAATAAAAATGTATGTATTTATACATATGTAAATTCATATAATTTGTTTACATTTATTTCATTCCAAGCAAGGTATTTTCTTGGCTTGTCTCCTGAGATATTCGCTCTCTAGAAAAACCTGTACAATTCTAATTCTGATTACATTTAAAATAAAGCCAAAAAAATGAGAAAATAAGATCAAGTGCAAAATGGAGAGATATATGTCCCAGCACCTTAAGTGTTAAATGCCTGTGCTTTATGGCCGTTGTTACAGGTAGCGGCGGCTATACCTAACGGCTATATCTTACGTCATTTTAACAGGTGTTTGCCCCAGAGCCGCCAGATGGCGCAGAGATCAAACAGGCGCAGGATCCCAGTGTAGTAATCCTAGCACCCTAATCCCACACGGGGCCATAAACTGGTGGTTCTCGGTGCTCGTAAAACTCTGACACCTCAACATATTGCATAGGTTAGACTTGGGTAAGAGCAATTTACAAGTCTATCTATGATATTTCTGTATTTTATCCACTCTAAACCATCAATTTATGCTCTTTATCAATCTTGCCATATAAATATGTTGGCTTTTAGGAACTTTAGGTCTGGTTTTTGTAAGCATTACTCTTGGTGAAATTGACATTCATCAGAAAAACTGTCCTTCTTTTCCTTTTAAAATATATAGAAACATGGGGTCTGGGGCAATTCTAATTTGCTTTACAACATTGAGTGACCTACGGGTATACCATCCAGGAATAGGCGATTGTCTGCTTCTGGGTAAATTGGCTAGACTTAATTTGGATATAGCGAGTTTGTCATGTATACTGTGGCTACTCACTGTAATGAAATAGAACTGTTATGTATCGAGAATGGCTTAGGGTTTGGGGATTAGCTTTTATGTTTAAATAATCTCCAAATAAATATATTACACATACAAAATCATGTACAATGAGGGAATGTAATAAAATAGGGATTAGGATTATCAAACAAACCCATTTACCTAAACCCAAATTTGGAAAAATATGTAACTTTGTTTCCAAATGAAATCCTTTTCTAAATACTTAAGCTAGACTAAATAACAAAGTCATATTGTAAGATATGATGCCAGTTCCCAGATCTTTCCAGAGCAAACTAGACAGATTCTATCATAACAACCAATAAAGTATGTAAATGACCCTTACCAAACCTTACTATTCCAAATAAGCTTTACTGTAACAACTAGGTACACCACCAATATACAGTTTAATGACTATCATCACAACTCTTTATACACCTTTATACAAAACCGTTATAGAACAGAATCTCTGTCAGGTGTGAAAATGAAGACCTGAGGTCACAGCACCCTACTGGTTCCCTCACCCCATAGACCTCTATATTACAATACTAAGTATATAGTAGCCTTTATAAAGGGTACTATTACTCCATAATTACACTCCTACCCCACATAGATTAGGGTATTTCGGCTGCCCTTGACTTGTTTTCTGTAATCTGATCGGTTCAATTCCACCAACTGTGTGTGTGTGTGGGGGGGGGGGGGGGGTGATCGAGACTTATGTGAATGGGTGGGACTGTTTTTCAAAAGACCAGGTAAGAACAGATGTGTACTATATGGGGAAATAGTTTGAATTACTTTGATCTCATGGGTACTACGATGGTAATGTAATGATAAACCCCACGGGGAATAGGGTAATATTCAATTTCAAGATGACTGACAGTAAATATGGGATCATGTGGGCTATACTGTATTGTTATATGTGGACTATATTTGTAAAATAATCATCAAAGATTGGAAATTAAATTAAATAACCTGCAGCAAATGTCAGTAGATGTAGTCTAGTATATGATTAGGATAAAGTTAAAAGCACCAGTTAGTGTCTGAATGAGTTATCTCTGTCTCTGTCTCTCTATGTGTGTCTGTATATCTATATCTCTGTCTCTGTCTCCCTGCCTCTTTTGCTCCTCCCTTCCCTTCACCTTCTACTAACTGTAACAATTGCTACCAGGTACATCTCTCTCGGTCACTCTCTCTCCATCTGTATCACTCCATCTCTAGATGCCTCTCCCCCCATCCTCTCTCCCCACCAGACTAGCTCCGGTGTAAGTTATAACCAGGCCCACCTGTAGGTAGGTATGTATGTACCTGTGAGAAGCTAGAAGGTCAGGCCTGTACCCAGGAGTGTGACCAGTGAGCCCCTCCCCCTCCCTGTACATGGGGTTCTGTACACCTGTAGGTAGGTATCTACCTGTGTGACCAGTGAGCCCCTCCCCTCCCCCTCCCCCTACATGGGGTTCAGGGTGTAAGAGCCACACCCCTGTGTCTGTCTGTGCGTCCCTACATCTGTTACTAATGTAAGGAAGTGGTCATTTACAAAAGGGGTAAGACAGTTGTTTTTTTTTGTTTTTTTTTCTTTTTACAAGTTTATTTTTTACTAATGTTTAATATTGACCCCACCCCCTCAAGAAGGATTAAGATTATTTTGGTCCCTCTACTCTCAAGAAGGAGCCAAATTTCCTCTCCCTCCCATGTTGTCAGAAAATGGTCACACCTGTTATGTGTCTACCTTGGACTGTGAAGGTCAGGGCTGTGACCATGCAGCCCCTCCCCTTCAGGGTTAGGGGTCCCACCTTCTCATGTTCTCCCCCCCCCCCCCCCTGTGCCCTGATCCTCCACCCCCTGTCCCTAAATACCCACCTGACTACAGGTATCTACCTACCTGCTACACACCTGTACACACCTGTAAGTGTTAGGGCCACCTGTACCCTGGTACCCTGATGGTACTGGAGGCAGTCTGGATGTGAGTACCACCTGTACAAGGTATATCAAGGACCCCAGGTGGTGAGACATACAGGTGATGTACTCACAGACTGTCTAGTATCATTCTTTTGAGGTTAGACTCTACGAATTACTTCCTTAACTGTATATTGATATGGAAGAAATCTAGAGAAGCTATAGGGTCAAAGGTGTATCAAAGGTATGACAACAAAAGGTTATAACGCTTTTATCATGGTTACATCTTGACAGTATCATGATACTACATTTTATGGGGTCTCCCCATGGTTATTAGGCCAAAAAAGAAAAAAAAAAAGTTTGTTTCAAGTAACCCGACCGACCCTATCTAAATAGGGCCGACCCCAAGTTTTTTTATGCAATTTTGAAGAAATTTTCGGATTATCCCCCTTTTTTGGTAAATTTTTGGGTTTTCGGAGAGGCCGGCTAGTACTTTCATGTTTAAAAATTAAATTAAAAAAAAAAAAAAATCCGACCTACCGACCCTACATTTTCTTGCCATGTTACCTGAAACAAACCCTTTTTTTTTGGCCTTATGTCCAATAGATGCAGATCAGAGCCAGTCAGAGATGTCACTATGTGGTAGACAAAGAGTATTCTTAATATTTAGGTCAATTTTCTGTAGGAAAGTTACATGATTCAGCAAGAAAAATTCCAGCAAAGAGATTAGGAATACCTGCAAGAGTAGGAAAAGTGACATCACTGCCGCCATGTTTGCTATGTACACATACATGTAATACAAAGACAGCTAGTTGACTTCCAGTATATAGTGAAGCTGCTCATCAGAAGCTGGTTTGGGGTGAGCTGTAGGTTTGTAACCAGGTGTGTACTCATGGAGGTAGGGGCGCATGGGGTGTGTGTGTGTGTGGGGGGGGGGGGGTTTAGGGAGGGGGGGGGGGGTAGACCCAGATGTGAGTAGCCTGCAGGTCAGAGAGGGACTCATCTAGAGGCCTGCTGAGTTGGTTATGACAGGAGGCTGAGCCTAGCTGTGCGGTTCGGGGGTACACAAAACATCTTGGATTAGAGCTATAGTAAAATGTCTCCAGAAAAGGTAATTTTGAGAAAATAATTCAAAATCAGGTTTTTTTCTGTCAATTTAGGGGGACTATTAAATGAGGCAGAAGTATCTGCGTCTATGAGACAGCTATGGTATAAAAAGAGACATAAATATATTTATGCCAAATTGCTTATTTTTTGAATGATAATGCTACATGAAACTGAAGTAGCCTATCTGTGCCCTCCCCCCCCCCCCCACCCCCACACACACACAGAAGCAGCAGCAGTGGCATCAGGAGGGGGGGGGGGGAGGAGCAGTGCCAGGAATATCTGCTACCATTTGGTTCTGGTTGGAGGCCGTCTGTGAGCACCTCACTAACTCATGTGGAGCAGCTCCTGCGGCTCTCAGCACCAGCAGGGGTAACCCTCTGAGGACGGCAGAGTGGTTTAATGGGCTATGTACTTGGGCGGCATGATGCATGAATGCAGGTCTGGTGAGTAACTCGCCAGAACTACATTCAAGCATCATGATGACCCTATGGGGTTGGGACACTCCCGAAGGATCAGTGTGATGCACCAATATTGCAGCAAGTTGCAGCAGTGGCGAGTTACTCGCGTCGGTGCATCAACAAAGGTGTCCTTAAAGGGTTTACTGCTGGTGTGGACCATTCATCACGCCCAAGGCTAACTACTCACCTGACCCCCCCCCCCCCCATACCCCATATCCCTACCCCCCCCCCCCCCCCACCACACACATACACCTCCCTAGCTCTCTACTCCTTCATCTCTTCTGCATTTCCTAGCAAGAAGCCCACTATTATATCTCATTTTTTATATTGTTTACTAGTATATGCTGTTAGTATTATCTGTGGATGTCCAGCATAATCCTTTCGACCATTTCAGTAGCAGCTAGAGATTATTAATATCAAAAGCCTGTCTTCTTGTTTCTGACGTGTCCCCTCTTAGACCCCTATATAATTAGAAACCCATGCCATGATCATTATTGACTCAGATATGCCTACTCAGTTCATCTTCAATTATAATCCTATATAGTTACTGTAACAGTCACAGATGCTAACAGACTTCACAGTGACATTGGCTGATGGTTATGTGAAGCTCATGGCCTTCTGCCAATCCTTCACAGACCCCCCCCCCCCCCCGCCCGCTTTCCTCACCCCCTGGTGTGTACGTGTGCCCGGTACCCTCACACATACTACTAGCACCCCTCAGGGTGGGGGAGGGAGCAGCTCAGGGTGAGGGGAGCAGCTCACTCATATTTTCAAGAAATTGGATTTCACTTTCTAAATCAAAGCACAGGATCATATAAATGTGTAAATTCTAATGGCTTTATTATATAAAGAACTGGTATGTGAACAGATCTCCCGAAAAAAAAAGTTTGCCAAAAGTGGATCCTTTGACAATATTTAAGATATTAGCATGGTGTGGCCAAGGTAAGGTCGAGCTTCAGAAGATCCTCCATTTTATCTGAGGCATTTACTCCATTTTCTGTTTTCCCTATTTATTTGTGAGTGTCAGAACCAGAGCACAACTTCTGCTGAGTTGCTTCGTGCCCATATTGTCGTCACTTCCGGTCACGTGGCCTGAGTACTTCCGCTCTGTAGTGAGGACTTCTGGGACACGTGTTCTCACAGTATGAGGGCCTCTTGTAGTCAAGGGTTGTGTTTACCCTTTATGGACAGAATATTGCTTTAATGTGCTATGAGCGTATGTTGTTATGATACATGAATGCAGCCATGGCGAGTAACTCACCAGGACTGCAGTCGTGCATCATGCATCGTGTCGTCCCTATGGGGTTTATACATTCAAAAATGGTCGGTCTGATGATGCACCAATGCAGTAACTCACCAGCACTGCATTGGTGCATCATGCTGGCAAATGAACATACAGTCCATAAAGGGCTACCCTCCCCCCACCCAGGGTTATGCTATGTGACCTGTGAGACCCATCCCATACACGTGTTGCTATGGTAACCAGTCACACAGAGGGCTTATAGTGGGCCACTCCCTACATTTACAACCTTTTTATCTGTTTTTCCTCTTTTTTGTTTTGTTGGAGTCTGTTTGAGTCTGTAGGTGGGGCCTATCTCTCCACCATGTGTTCACAAGATGGCGCTATCTGCTCTAAGGTCAGTCCACCATGTGGTCTCCTCTCACCAGGAGGAGAGGGTCCAGCAGGCAGCAGAAACACATTGTTTGTTACCATTCATTTGGGATTGTGATGTTACATTTTGAATATGTAGTAGAACAATGTAACAACCAGACAACACAGTGTCAGTGAGAATAATGATGACTGGGAACCCCCAACAACATAGGCTCTCTCAGAGGGAATCCCCAACCTAAGGGTTCTCCTAGAGGGAATCTCCAACCTGAGGTTTTTCCCAGAGGAAATCCCCAATAAAAAGAAGCCATCTCCCACAAAATAGACTCTTCGGTGAGAAATGCCCTCGAGCAAGGGATCTCTCTCAGGGAATCCCCAACAAAATGGCGTCGCAGCCCCCTAACCTTACAACACAGATAGCCCCAGCACCGTCTAGTGTCTTGTTTTACAACCCCTGAGCTGCTCTCAGCTCCACTCAGTCAGAGCCCCAGAGTGTTTTTTAAGAGTTGTAGGAGGCGATGTTTGGGTGGTACCCACTCAGCTGTACACGGTATAGGAGGCTGCCAACAAAGCAGCCTCATTCATACATACAATGATACACATAGACATAGACATAGACATACACAACCCTAACCTGTCAATGGTCTCAGCCAGGTCAGCATTATAGAAACACCTTTAACAATTACTTCAGCTTATAAAAAACACCTTTAATGTTATCTTTTTCTTTTTTTAAGCCGAAAGAATATCATTGTATGCCTGACTGAATCCGCAAGGGTTTGGGCTTTAAAATGTAACAAATGCAATCTTGCAATGTTGTGGGTGATTTCTCAGAGCACAATTGGATGAAGATGTAGATTTGAAACAAGGAATCAATCTTTGATTTCAATATTCTTTGTCCATGAGGTATTTGTCCGGAATTGCTGTTGCTCAAAGTAAATATTTACTTTGCCTTGCTTTGCTTGTACCCTGCAGTTCACCTCTGTGCAAAAAGCTGACAAAGAGGTTAACTGTGGGTACAAGCAGGTTATTATTGGTGGTGTAGTACAACCCCCTCTGGTAACTGTCACCTGTACACCACGTGTCACATACTACCTGCGTCTTAACAGTCACAAGAAGAAAATGTCGTCTGCCTCCAGTGACACGATGTTAGAATGGTAACAGAGTAAGTGATTTCAAGGGGAAATGTTCATAAGGGTATCAACACTGTCAAGATTGTACTTGAGAAGTTTTAGGATAGTGGGAGTTGAATTGGACAAGTTATGGCAAAAAGTGTCAGACAGATAAGAATTGGTGGGTTATTCTTGTCTACAACAAGTATAGTACAACCCCCTGTGGTAGCTATCACCTGTGTACCACATGTCACATATATAAGCCGCCTTATGACTGTCATAACGGGACACAAGGAGGACAAGCACAGGCCCCTTTCTCACCTCCCTGTCATAGCGGAGAGCTCCACCCGTCAGTCACGTGACCAGGTGTGGACTTGTGCCTGGCAGGAAGTGTTTTGTGTCAGGTATTGTATATTATATAGAAGCATAGCGCGATTTCCAATAGTGGCGGCCATCTTGTCCCCTAATAAACATGTATATAGAGTGAGACATGATTCCCATGGTGGCGGCCATGTGTGTGAGAGTGTGTAATACATGATAAATAAGCATGAAATACTTCTGGAATTTGAGCTGCCAACTTTATCAATGACCTGATTGGTTCCAGCACTTACAAGACCAGTTCAAAGTGATTTATCAATGTCAATATCACTCCAAATGAACTGTTTACCTATAGGCTCCCATAATCAGCCATACAGAGAAAAGAAACAGAGTCAGAAGACTTCTGACTCTGTTTCTGAGAAGGGAGTCCAGGTTGCCTCCAGAATGACTCCCCTCTCTAGGGGAGCCCAGCTCCTTATGGGACTCCCTCAGGTGAGCCAGTCAGTTATGTGACTCCCCTAGTTGACTAACATCACTTAGGTCAGCCAGGGAGCCACCTAGACTCCAATAATTATAACCAGGCATTGCACCTCTAAAGAGGGGGGGGGTCATTCTGGAGGCAGCCTGGATTTCCTTTTGACTCTTTTCTTTTCTCTTTATAGTACTCCCCGATAACATTTTGACTCTGTTCCTTTTCTCTCAGAGTCTGTGTTGAGATGGTGGACAGTGGGCCTACTCTACCCCTGTACTATAATGCTATAGGCTCTAGGACTATAGCTGTGTGTAGGCTGTAAAGTGTGAGTTGGGCAGCAGGAGGAGGAGGGCAGATCTAAGTGATGTGGACAGGGTAAGAACACACCCCATGTACAGTACCCCACACTGTAGTCATTAACAATGAGGTACACCCTCAGAAAAGTGAGTCATTGTCGCTAAAACTACCCTCACCTGAGAGTCAGGCAGGTGAGGGTAGTTTTAGCGACAATGACTCTCACTTTTCTCTGTGTGTACGGCAGGAGCGAGAATGAGCAAAAAAGGAGAAAATATCCTGTGCTGTCATTCTGCTCTTTTGCTGTATGATGTAAACACGGCCTCAATAAGATGCACTGTGAAAAGTGGAACCAAAAATAAGTCCTTTTATACTGGAAACCAATTTTGTTCTTTGCTGCACATATACATTACTAATACTGTAAAACAACAGTAGAGTCTACTGCCCATGTACACTAATGCCGTAGTATATATTACTGTAGAACTACAATAGTTTTACAGCTCTGCTACGTTTATTTCTAACAGTGTAGGGTAGTGGTATGTTGCATGGTAGGAACACCTAGGCTGGCTTGGTGCATTTTGTCCCAAATTCTGCGGCAAATCTGCAGACCTCCACTTTTGCAGGAAAAAAGAGCGATTGGCTCTGGCAATGGTTCCTCAGTCGTAAGTTATGAATAAGGGACATCATAACATGTACGCTGCACTAATGCACTAGTACAATGGTTGTACTGTTCAACCAGAGAATGCCAGCTTATGTTCCATCTTGGTATTATTACCTGGGAAAGGCTGTCACTGCGGCTAAACGCAATGCATATAGGCTATATCTTCTTGGGATAATAGCTCCCCCCCCACATCTTTACATGTTTACTTATGTTCTTATGCCATAAAAGACAGAGCTAATCTCTGCTTGGAGAGCTGAGTACACATATTCATCTCAACTCTGCCAGAGTTAACCCTTTAAGGACAGCATGGTGATTTTAAGCCCTCATGATGCATGAATGCTCCTCTGGTGAGTAACTCGCAACGGCTGCATGAATGCATCATGCCGATCCTGCAGCAGAGTTCTTACACTCCCAACGTGTATCGGCATGATTACTCACTGGTACTGCATCAGTGTATCATGATAACAGATGAATATGATGCATTGAAAGGTGGGGTGGATCCTCCCCCAGTACGGCCCCGGGGGGGATGATCTCCAGTATGACAGGCCGCTCTCTGCTTGATGACCGGATCAGAGGATTTAGTTAATCCACGAAATATGAGACGGAGACCGGTTATAGAGGATCTGTCTACGTGCATATGTACTTATATGTGCATTGTACAGGCAGAGGGTGAAGCTCTAGCATTGGGTATGCCTATAAGGGCATACCCAATGATATCCTGTATTATACTGCTTTTTTAAATTTCATTTTTAAACGTATTCCTCACATCTATATTTATATGGTTAAGTGTTATCTTTAATGCTCAACTATCTTAACATAAACCTGAACGAAAGGAAGTGTTGAGACCAAGTTTAGGGTTCTGTACAATACAATTTGCAATAAATGCAATTTGCTTTTTTTTTTCAAGTTTCAGTTCTACATAAATGTGCACATGAATTTTGGTATTTCCTACTCTCTTTTTTCTTCCAATTCTGACATAATTTTCTCATTTATTTTAAAAATGCAGCCAATTATCATGGACACAAAAGTTGACCAGCTAACCCTTATGAATCATATTTCGCTGTGACGAAGGCCAACAGGCATTACCCCTTGACTTTGGATTGGTTTAATTAAGCCAATTGCGGTGCAGTAGGTACTTAGTACTGCCGTATCTCCGTACAGATACGCCGTACGTGCTGTGCAGAGTGGGGCAGGGATCCCACCCCAACACGGCCACCCATACAGGACACATTAACGTGTAACAGGATCAAGTAGGATCAACCACTATCTACCTATCTGTAGTACTATCTGTATTACTCTGCTGTCCAGTCCCACAAGGCTTATTATAGGGACCTGTCAGTTTTCAGTATCAGTTTGGCTCTGTTTGTGGTATTTCTGTTTTCTGAGTGTATTCCTCACATTCACAGATCTGGGCAACTTTTGTGATATTTAAAACTTATTAATTCCTATATCCCCAAAGAAAGCAAAAATAATAATTCAAGATTTCTGACACCACTTTATTAGGTCAGATGGGAAAACATGAAATGCACTGGTCTTTTTTGTTGGGGGTGGGGGTATTATGGCGATCTCTTAAATGTTGTGGAAAATTCAATTAATTTTAATTTTGGCACCTGTAAATAATGAAAAAAGGAACCATTACGTATTAAGCTACATCAGGACATGTATCCATAAACAGACATTTCGTCATGCACCAACTTCTATCTCATTCTGAGTGCTGTTTGTCCTGTTCTGTTTGATGATTGTAGATAAGGACCATCGTGTGAGTATTACCCACTCAGGTGGACTGATTAGAGATACCTGCATCACACCGTACATGCCCTATCTACAGGAGGAGGCCCTCCATGGGGGGGGGGGGGGGGGGGTTAAATCACACTGACGTTAGTCCCTCTTCATTATAATTACTAACGGTCATAACGGTCATTGTTATTTCTCAAGTGTGTTACATGGATCTTTATCTTAATCAACTCCCATGCAGAAATAATAATGTTCTCTTCATGAGGTCCAGAATATGCATTACGTATTATTGGCTGCTTAATTCCTAAAATTACATTTGTATTATACTATAGAACCCATTACCTTACAAGTCATGCAGAGAGATTCTTTTACTTTTTCTTTTTTTAAATTTCCCAAACTGGCATCATGAAAGCATAGTTCTTGAATTATAATTTTCCTTATTTTCATGTTCTGAGATCATCATGTAGCCTTACTCACCGACCCTCGGGGACTTGTTATTCCAGAGTGACTGACTTACCTACAAAAGACACAAAAGGAAGACATGAGATTCCACACAGTGATATCATAAAACACAACACAGACATTTCATAATTTAAAACAACGCCATATGAAATAATATGTACTGGCAATTAAGCATTGCTATTGTTCTTTCTGTGTTTATATAAATCGCTAAAATTCCAGAACAAAACGTCAGTACACGTGAGCGGTCACAGACTGATGGTTGCATGTGTCTGGCATTGTTTTGGAATTGTTTTGAAATATTTGCTAAAGTTATTATCAATCAAAACAGCCATCATAGATACACCCGATGTTGTACATAACAGAGAGGATGGTATTGACACGCACGTCATTGTAACAGTGTACCTATGTCTGTACATACAGCTGTACAGTATATATATGACACATGTATGGTCAGGGATTATCTCGGTAATCTCCCCTCTCACAAAGTACTCAGGCTAATTTACCCTGTGTACACACTGACCCTACACACACAGACTGAGTGATCTCCGCCACACAGAGAATCAGGTTAAACACTAGGGTATAGCTACACGTACAATACAAAAAGTATAATAATTATCTAAGTATACCCGGCTTGATCGAGTAATTGACATTGAACTTGTCTTGTCGAGTCCTTAATTTATAAAATATTTGTGATAGAAACCATTATTTTTCAAAATTGAATTAAAATATTAAAACCTGAGGCCATAATTGTCAGGCTACCCCATCACTGATTTACAATAATTTTAATGATATCCCTCTCATTTTCTTTTTTTTTAAACGACATAGCTAAACACAAGCCACCCAATTAAATCTGGACCCTCGGACCCCATTCCATCAAAACCCATAATTATCAATGCCACTTATTGGGTCTATAACAATTCACACCATTTACCCCCCCCCCCCCACCCCCAACCATTTACCCCCTCCCCCTGCACCTCCCTATCCTCACCACCTGTTGGCAGGATTCCAAACACATGACAATAGCAGAGGTCACGTGGTATCAACACTGGGCATGCGCACAAAGGGTGTCATCAAAGTTTCATGGTGGCGCCCATCTCATGAGACAGTGGCAGCGTCCGAAACTGGTCGTTAGCGTCTCTCCGAGCGGCCGCCATTTTAAAATGACTTCAGACATGACAGGAAGCGGAAGTATGGGTGGGGGGGGGAAGGGGTATCATGGGAAGGCTGGTGGAGCATGATGGGGGTTATTGTTGGGTTATCTCTGTTGGGTGGGAGTCTCTAATGGGATGTGTGTGTGTGGGGGGGGGGGGAGAGGGGGTATGCCTCATGGACTAATGCTTGGTAATGTAAGGTACTGGCCTTCTTCCCTAAAAGATGTGGGGGTATTGTAATGAATACATCTATTCTCATATGCAATATAATGTACTTTGAAAAAATCTATTATCTGATACAGGCCAATGGAGCGAGTATTTTCAATAGATCTTAAATGGGCAACCCCTTTGACACAAAATGACAACGATGCTAGCTGTTCCTTTTATCAGGACGCTAACAGGCATATAGTCATATGCCTTATGACCAATGTCACTCTCAGGCTAACATCTGCAAACAAGGACTATGGATTTGAGTCCTCTCCTTATAAATGATAAAAGACAGGTTGGACTACAACTGGGATATTATGTGTGACACCTTGTTTATACATGAAGTTAGTTATAAAAGTGCCCCTACATGTATGTCCCCACACGCACCTGGGTCTTTGTCTACCCTGGTCTCATACTGAATGAAGGGGTTACATGTTTAACCCTGTCAGGGCCGCATAGTGCTTTAATGTGCTATACCCTTTGTCAGCATGGTGCATGAATGCAGCCCTGGTGACTCTACTCACCAGAGCTGCATCCATGCATCATGCCGACCCTGCATGATTGATACACTCCCGAAGAATCGGCATGATGCATGCATGCAGCACTGTTGAATTAATTGCACGGGCTGTATTCATGCATAATATCGACAGATAGGATATAAAGTACATTATTGCAGCATGCTGTGCTTAGAGGGGAAGCCCTCCCTTACAAAATTCCTCCTGACAAACCTCGTTCTCACGAACACTGACGTCATGCATGGCAACCCAAGTGTGACGTCACGAGACGTATACGTCACGGTGTCAGTACCTTGGTTACCACGCATGCGTACAGGGATGCATGCCAGGCCCTATTTTGATGTGAAACATGACGTTCCCATTCATGAGCATTGTCTTACAAAACCAACAGAATGTATCGTTTCTTTTTTGTTGACTGCCAACATTTTTGAATGTCATCTGCCACCATAAATGCATTAAAATGAACATGCCTATCCAGTTCATGGTATGGGATTTATTCAAAATTTCTTATTCATTCATTTAGTATGTATAGAGCATTTGCTGTCACATTAGAAATAGAAAGACTAAGCAGCTGGTATTCATTTTTCCTGAGGTTGGGATTTACATTTTACTTTTTATAAATCCATTTCGTTTCCGTGGAAAATGGCATCTGCCCCCAAAGCAATAAAATATTCCACAAATTTTGATTTACTTTTTCGATGCAAGTGCTGTACAGTTATTATTAACACCAATCAAGGGTGACTCCATTGTTTGCATGTCATCCTATTCCTATTGAGTCTGAATCTACTTGTACTTTTATAACGGAAACCTTTTAACTAACGGCCAAAACGCACTTATAAACCAATACCACTGGGGTGTGACTACCACAGTAAAAGTGCCACGGGCAATCGTGGTCCATTGACTCGCTTCGATTTGGCCAATAAACTATACACAGGGTGGAAATCAATAAAACATACGGTACTGGGTTCATAATGGGGGCACCCTTACCACCTAACATTGCTAGGTATATAATCAAATCAGAATTAATTATTGATATATCATTATTGGTATGTTTAACTCATTATTTTGTTATTTTGTAGTTTAATGAAGTTAAATCATATATAATTATCATTCATTGAAAAAAACCTTTAAAAAAACACTATTCACTTTAAACATGATTGAAATTAAATATTTATGTTTTGATTTCTTAACTCTGGTTCCCAGTGGTTCCCCTGGGCTCAGTCTCCACCTCTTGGTTCCACCACATACATCTACTTATCACTTAAAACCCTGTCTCCATTCATGCTGAAACCAGCAGCAGCCAGTTTTATGACTAAATTAACAAAAAGCACATATGCATAATGCATAATAGAAAGGTGTAGGGCAGAAGGCAAAAACAGATGTGAGGAAACACCAACGCCACCATGCACCCCCCCCCCCCCCCCCACACACCCAGCTCTATAAACCCTCTGTGAACAACATGATGCCTCAGAGCTTTGTGTTCACAGATCGGCATGATGCACCTTTGACAGGGGCGGACCCAGGAATTTGAAGGGGAGGGGGGCTGTCCACCAAACACTTAAGTACCGACAAATGCCGCGCCGCAACCCACGGCACATCAAAATGTTATCAGAAAAATCTTTCTTTTTACTCAAGGGGGGTGGGGGGCGTCCGGACCCCCAGGATCCGGCCCTGGGACCAATGACTCCATTGACCTATCTGCACTGCATTGATGCATCATCTAACCCTACGGGACTGTAGTAACTATCAACCCTCCAGTGTCGACATGATACATGAATGCAGCACTGGTGAGTTACTCCCCAGGGCTGCATTCATTCACCATGACGACAGCGGGACATTAAAGCGAAATCCTGTCGTGAAAGGGTTACCCTGAGGGGTGTGTGGGTACCTTTTAAGTGTCAGTATGGGTGGGTGGGAGGGGAAGGTGAGGTGTGCAATTTTAATGTGTAGATTGAGGGTGGGGCAGGTAGAGCACGTGCAGTGCTGCCTAACGAGGGGAGACCGACAGGTAACCCTCTACAACTACACTGTCAGAAGTCAGTGTGGCTGCACGATGAGTTATACTGTAGGTTTACAGTATAAAAGTAGATTTACAGTATTACCGTAAAGGATGTATTTCTGGTTTCAAACCCCAAAAATACGTCCTTTTCTACTGTAAATCTACAGTATAACTCACTGTGCAGCTACACTAACTTCTGACAGTGTAGTATACTGCTTAAATACTACTTGCTCTCGTGGTGAAATGGTGCATGATTGCAAGGACGGGGAGATATTCCTATGGGGTCTATATACTCTCCTGGGAGGTTGGATGATGTACCAATGCTGCCCCAGCTCGCCAGTGCTGCATTGGTGCATCATGACAACAAATAAACATGATGCATTAAGGCAGCATGCGGTCCCTAAAGGGTTAGATTCAGTAGGGGGTGTTTATGGGGGGTGTAAGGGGCCTATTATTGGTGTCAGCTTCATTATTTAACATGGTTAGTGAGAGATAATGACACCCAGTCAGCCACTAGGGGGAACTTTCTGACGTAGCGTCTCTAAATGTCGTCTGCCTTACAAAATGACATCATTTTCCACAAAATGACAATATTTTCTACAAAATGTTATCCGCTTCTACCAAATGACGTCAGATTCTACAAAATGACGTCATATTCTATAAAATGACGTCATTTTCTACAAAATGAAAAAATTACGCTGTTTTCTACCAAATGACGTCATTTTCAACCAAATGACGTCAGTTTCTACAAAATGACATCTACTTCTACAAAAAGACATCAGTTTCTAAAAATGACGTCACTTTCTGCAAAATGACGTCAGTTTATCAAAAGCATCCCAGCTTTGGTAAAATCTGGTATATCTCAGAGCCAGTCATCTCTGTATTATGCTACATAGACATTGTCCCAATACACAAAGCAGGACATTGGTATGTCATGGTGCATAATGCCCAGTGGTGATACACACACAGAGGTATACGGATAAATAGAGCTGTACATGCCTACTGGCCCTGTATGTGATGTCTGTGATGACGAGAATAATGATAATGGATGCACCTTCCTCCCTCTACACCTACATCCATCCATCCGTCCATCATGGTGATGACAAGCGGTCACAGAGGTCTCTCTGCTTCCCCTGGGTTTAGGGAGTGGTCATTTTTTAACAACAGGGGGAGGTTGATTTGGGGGGGGGGGGGGAGGGGGGGCAAACAAATTTGGTCCCCTTGAAACCAAAGAAATTGCAACCCTTTTTAGCGAAAAAGCCAGCCCATTACTGTAGCCCAAAGGGGTCAGCCGCGCTCAATTTCAACTTGCCTGAGGGGGGGGGGGGACTAAAAAAATGTCGACCCGCTCGCGCGAAATTTCACCAACCCCCCCCCCCCCCCCACGTTGTAAAAAAATGATCACTCCCTTAGGACAGGCTATGCCTCACATACCATTTACATTGGAACCCTGTAGGGTCGGCATGATGCTTTTTTTACCAAAACTAGATAACATCTTAATTAATGTATCAAAATGCTCCTAATTTTATTTTCATAAACACAAAGAGAATAAAACGCTCGGTTAAAAAGCCACCAACATGATTTCGCTGGTTGCCCGCCTGCACGCCTCTACACGCCGCCTGTGGGGCCCACACACGGCGCACCAGCAGCACAACCAAATGTCGTCTGCAGCGTTCGTGTGACCCCCAGAGGTCACGGGGACGCTTATCTGGGCCGCCATCACTGGGGGCTGACGGGTAATATGACTCATTAATAAACACAGGTGAGAAAATAGGCGGAGACCGGCCCTTATCTGGGTGGTGGGAATGTGACCCCCTACTTTACCAATCATCACTACTGTCGGCAGGTATCATGGCGGGGGTGGATGCTGGTTGTACTTTTATGGCTGTGTGTTAGTGCCATATGATATGTAGGTAATGGTGTACTTGGATACATGTATTACTATAAAGCAGGGGTGGATCAATGGGGGTCGTGAGGGTTGTGGGGGTCCGCCCCCTTTTTGAAAATTAGAAGACGATTTAATGTACTTTGGTGTTTGGTAGACCCCCCCCCCCCCCTCCCCCTCCTCCTCCTAACCTGATAAAGCACTGTTGAATGCTGCTGTTTCATTCCAGTGCCAAGAACCTCAGCAATGAATATTATTGGTATTGGTTTGGAGAAATGGCTTATCCGGAACTATAATAACAACAGTCAACAGTAATAGGGCTATCCATTCAATCAGTGAATTATATCAATGACCATGTCTGGAATTTATTCATTGTGGACCATTTGTAAACTCAATATTGGTGTTATATTCTAGAAAATCACAAAACATGTGAGGTTATATAGATTCAGCCAAATGTGGTAGCAGAAGAGGATAGGTCCGAGACCCCGATACAGGGTGACATGTTTAGCTGCCCAAGACAGTTCCAAACCCAAAATGAAATATTTCCCAAACAAGGACGACCCAACGCCCCTCACCAAGTGTGTGGTATCCTTGTACAATGTATACACATAGCGGATAGATCCCATCGAGTAGATAGATACTGTACCATACATCAAGCCATGTACCTGCTACGAAGTCCGGACAGCCATGGGAAGTATATACACCAAACCACAACAAGCCACTCACAACATATATACACATAAGTCACGGTAACTCTCCCAGGGCCGCATAGCGCTTTAATCCATTATGCTCTTTATCGGCATGATGCCTGAATGCAGCCATGACCATGTCCAAGGCTGCATTCATTCATGCATCATGACGACCCTTCGGAAGCGTATCAACTCCGAACGATCGGTCTGATGCATGAAAGCAGCCCTGGCGAATTACTCAACATGCCGACAAAGGGCACATCACATTAAAGCCCTATGCGGTCCTCAAAGGGTTGATACCGACCATACATCAGCCTTATCTGGACATGGATCTACATGTATCACAGTTTGACTTTGTTTGGGGCTTGAAGAGAACTCTGGGAACTCTAACCGCCAACGTACATTGATAGTATCGAAGCAGTGCATGGATACGATTTATCTCACTACATTTTTAAATATACCGTACTGTCGCGATGAAGCACCGGTTTTGAAAGAGCGCCTGTCTTGTATAAGCGGCGGGGGTATAGGGGTCTTGAAGTTAAGCACTGAAATAGTATCTCGAATAAACTTGGGTTTAATGGCTCCACCAAATTGAAGAGCGCCCCTGCGCTAAATCGCGACGGTACGGTATTGTGAATTTCAACTGCGTGTTAATTCCTTACATAAGACGGCACTTATTCAATACCAACAAAGAGTTCCTGCATTCATTTCGATAAACCTCTGCTATGGGCACGTATAGGAGACCGGTGCTTATTCCCAGACCCGGCACTCATTTAGGTCATTACGATAAGTAGGTCCTTGACTTACTCAGAGAGTAGATTAGCCATGACCTCATCGTGGGGGGTGTGGATGGATGGTAACCCTTTAATGGATGCAGAGCGCTTTAATGTGATGTGCCCTTGGTCCTCATGATGCAATCCTGGCAAGTAACTCAGGGCTTCATTCATGCCTCATGGCGAGAGGGTATCAACCCTGT
Organism: Harmothoe impar; assembly: GCA_947462335.1. Taxonomy (NCBI): domain Eukaryota; kingdom Metazoa; phylum Annelida; class Polychaeta; order Phyllodocida; family Polynoidae; genus Harmothoe; species Harmothoe impar. Next base: position 10,767,752 of record OX381717.1, on the reverse strand, counting down.
AGGGTCGGTATGATGCATGAAGTTGCTCATGGTAAGTTACTCGCCAGGGCTGCATTCATGCATCATGACGACTAAGGGCATTAAAGCATCATGCCGTCCTTAAAGGGTTATGGGTTAATAGAGATAACACGTGTTTTCTTTCTGTAGATACCAGAGGAATGACAACAACGAGATCCACTCAAAACACATTCTACACTCTCCACCCTCAGCTTTAGCCACTAATCACCCTTGGGACATACCGCAGTATGTGATTGGAGAAGTGCCAGGGGTGGCAGACGACACTGTCCGTCAGCAGCCGACAATCTGACACGGCCATTGGCTGTTGCTAGGACGCGGTTATCGCCCGTTGCTATGGTGACGCTTCATTGGTGCCGACGCCATGTTGGTGATAAGGGGAGGGCTGTCAACAAACCGGCCAATCTGCGTTCTAGTACTTCTCAACTCCTCCCCCCCCCCCCCCCACTCCAACCCAAGTCCACATACATTCCTACACACGGGGGGTCGTATGGTGAATGCCTCCATTTTGAAACCCAACCTAAATAAAAGTAGGATGGTATTCCCCTACGTGTACCAGTGCAGAAAGCACGATTCTACGTGTCTGTGTGTGTCCTTATATTAGTAGAAGCGTATCTTCGTGTGGGCGCGGGGAGGGGGGCAAAATGTAATAAAGACTGTCAGATCTACAAACAATAAGCAAATGTAGTCATCATTATCGTAATTTACTTAGCAGTAGGAAAGGATTTTTTTCTCCTTTTCTTTTGCAATAAGACACTTAATGAAACCACTGAAGACCACAACTATCCACAGTAATATGTAAAAAGGAAACGAAGACAAGAAAACTAAACCTATAAGTGTCCCAGACACACCAGCACGGGGCCCGTCCCTAAACCTCATTTACGGAGATAATAAGAGTTCAGTCCCTGAGCAACATACTCCATACACACATGTGTACCTGTAGGACACAGGTACTGGAGGTAGAGACCCTGTACACAAGGTGTGTAGGTGTGTGTGTAGACAGTCAGGTACACAAACAGCACTCAGGGTGTGTTCTGTACCTACATGTGTTTAGCATGGCCAATAAGTGACAACAACAATACACACTGAGAGAAGGGGGGGGGGGGTACAGGGGAAGATAGGGGGCCTGGGAACGATGGATGGAAGAGGAAGAAGATACACGTATATATTAAAGACAGAAAGAGACAGAGACAGAGAGACACATAGACAGAGGGGAGGGAGGTAGGAGGGGGGTAGACAGCCCGGGGTAGACAGGTACATAGTCAGAGAGTTTGAGCAGAGAGACCTGGTTTAATATTCTAATATTTCTGAAAATGCAGTCTTCATATTTTCCTGGTAATAGTTCCACTACAAACTGCAATCGCTGTAGATTTGCATACTAGACTTAAGCGAGGACACAGAGGGCACATTTATTAATCTAAGATTTACTAAGAGCGGCACCTGTTATCTACAAATACCCACTACACTGACAAGTCCTCAACTCACTAACTGCCCTCAGTCACCCCTCACCCTGAGCTGCTCCCAGCCCCCTGACCCCCTTATCTTAACTGACCCTAAACAGATACTAGGGAGGCACTAGGGTGGCACTGGGGGGTTACTGGAGGGGCAGACAGGGGTTCGGGGTGCTGTCAAAACTTGGAGTTTAAACTGGTCAAATGGAGCGAGAAGCACAGTGGGTCTGTTCGCTTAGCGCTTAGCACAAAAATGGCTGCTGAAGCCATATCAGTCTTCTCAAGGTTGGAAAAGTTACCCTTTGTGTTAAGGCAGCCCTGCAACATGTGGATGTATCTCACAAACACTTGCCTGAGAGCGATAAGTAAGATATTGTAAAATATTATAAAATATCTTGTATAATATCAAATTTCACAAGGTAATGTTTGACTAGAAAAGTCATAGTGTATGGTTCACTGTGCTACTGTTCCCAAACCATGTAGGATAATCTGACACTCTCATGTGGCATGTGTATAGTAACATAGGGTACATCGTACTTCAAGGGATGTTTCTCATGCTCAATTTGGCTACATTTACCCCCCAGGCAGGCAGGGGGCAGGGGGCAGGGGGCAGGGGGCAGGGGGCAGGGGGCAGGGGCAGGGTACCAGGTAACCCTGCCCAGGGATGGCCTCATCCAGTTACCATGGTTACTATCAACAAGCCTCCCCAGTGTCAAACACCAAGGGTGGAGATGGTACTGCTGGCACCTGTCACTCTCCAAGCCGATACCAGGATGGGTGCACAGGTGTAGAGGGTTAGCTGGTGACTAAAGGTCGGCTTGGAGACTGGTACTTAATGAGACTGATTTAATTAGCATTATCTACTGTGTGGATATTAGGTTCATGGTATTGTTTACTTATAATCCTGTTTGTAGAAACAAAATGGAGACCTTGTCTATAGAACTCAGTTAAGAGTCATAGTGTTTTTTAGACCAGAAATGAAAATGTAATGTAGCAGATGAAAAGAGGTATAATAACTATAGGGGTCGAGTAGACACAGAATTAGATATTTGCGTCTGCTTAATACCTCTTGTTTCATATAAGTTGGGGGTTGGACCCCATTGGATTTGTACACACCTATTTGTTTAGGAATGTTTCTCTAATACAGCATCAAAAAGCGCCATGCATTGTGGTCAACCATTTATTAAGTATGTATCTGTCCTCACATGCAAGTGAAGCTAAGGTAAATATACAACAAAAAATGAGAGAGACACCCCACCTTTTTTATCATTTTACTAGTACAACACACAATGTGTCAGCCACGAGTGTTAGCTCTCGGGAAGGTCTCTACACGTTGGTGAATCGGTATGGGACATACCTGTATCTACATGTACATATAAGCATGAGAAAGGGCAGGAAACCACACAAAAACATGGAGGAAGTTAGCAAGTGGTCGGTACCACTGTTCACTGTTCATTCAGCCACTGTGGGTGCCTGTGTGTGTGTGTGGGGGGGGGGGGGGTATTCCTACTCCTCTCTTAGTAGTCCCCACTAGCCCTGTAGCACCTGTATGCCAGACTACTACTGCTACAAAAAATAGTCCCTGCACCAACATCACCAACATCACCGGTCTGAGCTGAACCACCTGCTTAGAGACACATATCGCTGCTGGCAAGTAGGAAATACCTTCTGCCCCCAGGCAACACGGTACAAAATAGCCACAGAGGAAATAATTTCAAGGGGAAAGGTGCATAAGAGTATCACGATTGTACTTGAGAAGTTTCACAATATTTGCAGTTGAATTGGACTAGTTACAATAAAAAGTGTCAGACATGTTTAGAAATTGGTGGTGGAAGAGTTAAAAACTAGTCCTGTGAAGAAGCCGGAACACACACAACCCAAGGCTATTGGCGGGAAAAAAGAAAGAGTTTTGTACGTAAGACTTTTTGTAAATATAGAGTAAGGTCTAGGGACGAGTTATGGGTGTTTTCTCTGGGGGAAGATTTATCTGTTTCTCAGAGAAAACGTAAAGCAAGGGAGGAAAAAAGGTCCCTTTTGATCCTGAGTGTAAACGGTTCAACCCAGCTCTCCCGTGCACTCAATGCGCCTGCGCAGGGTCTATTTCCGGTTCCTGTGCACCAGACTTCGGTCATGGTTTGTAGAAATAATACGGATAGAGAGAAAACTCTTCTCTCTTATACTGCCACAGGGGGGATAAAAATGCTTGTATGTCTAAGTAGCCGAAAGCTGATTTTGATTCCTCTGTCAGATCTTCTGCAGATGCGACTTTCAGTTTTGGTTCGGGAACGAAGGATCTTTGGATGTTTTTTCAAATTTCTTTCTTTCCTGTTTATGGTTGGTGGATGAAGGACTGTGAATACCCTGGAATTTTGTACTGTAGGAAGTTTTAGAAAGTTGTCATGTTAAAAAAAATAAATGTCTGATTTATATTCAAACTGCTCAACCAATTTTAAGTGATGCACATGACTGAAAAGATGAATTTCACATCTAAATGCAGATATATCATGCATGCATATGAATCATATCTTTAAAAAGAAAAAAAAGGAAATTTTAAATTTCATTTTTTTCTTATATTATTAATATCATGAGATATTTTCTATTTGAAAGGCTCTTGATGAGCACATCATTATGTTTCAAGTAATAGTCAATCGCTCAGACAGTTTCTCCGGGCCTCCCACCTGTACCGTTTATTTAGACAACCGCGACATCGGGGACCGAGATATACTGAGCTGATCTCAAGATCCAAAGGACTCGCTAACCGTTGCCATGGAGACAAGCATACGTCCCATGAAGTATAAGTGCCTCTTCACAAAAATAAACACAAAAGACAAGAGACCCAGAAGCCATGCCAAGACAGTGGTGATTCTCGCAGTGTGGCCTGTCTGCGATTGTCCAATGAAAAACAAGTAATTCCTTCTTTATTCTTTACCCCAAGCTGGCCTCCTCTCACCATTGACTGTCTGCCCATAGAGGTTGTGTTAACACTGGCATAGACAGACTGCTCCCTCCCCACTCCCAATGCAGAACTAAGACCCAGGGGAAGAAGTCAGAGAGGACTATTTTTTAGCAGGCGGGTATTATTTCACAGGTTGGCGTACTGTCTCTGAGGTAGATCCCGGCATATAGCGGAGTACGTTTCAATATTTACGTATCCCTACACGGCCACTTGTGAGACACTTTGTATACAGTAACACTGCTGGTACTCCCCACACTGCTACACTGGGGTGTTTGAGGATAGAAGGGATTACACAACTATCATCTTTGTCAAGTATGCAATGTGAAAAGGCCATAAAATGTTGCTACAGTTGTGAAGTTTGGCAGAACAGTTATGCTATTTTGCTCTCATTTAAGATTAATCTTTGCATATAAAGGGGACCTAGCGGAAGAAAGGCAATGCGCCTAAGCTAGGATGATGCATCTACTTTTGTATTTGTTATCTTTTACCCAATAAAACACATTAAAAAAAAAGATCTATGCATCATTATTTCTCCATTTTGTTTATAATGGAGACTGTCATTCCCTGCATGTGGTTTACATAGAGATACCAGTATTAACCATTATATTTCCATTCTGTTCATAATAGGGGATCCCTGTGCTTTCAGGTATGATATAATCACTATGGGTTGTTAAAATGAATGTGAAATCTCAGCCCCAGCTGACCTCAAGTCAATCCTCCTCCTCCCTAAGTAGTCCCCACTAGCCCTGTAGCACCTGTATGCCAGTCTACTACTGCTACAAAAAATAGTCCCTGCGCCAACATCACCAACATCACCGGTCTGAGCTGAACCACCTGCTTAGAGACACATATCGCTGCTGGCAAGTAGGAAATACCGTCTGCCCCAGGCGACACGGTACAAAATAGCCACAGAGGAAATAATTTCAAGGGGAAAGGTGCATAAGGGTATCAAGATTGTACTTGAGAAGTTTCACAATATTTGGAGTTGAATTGGACTAGTTATGATAAAAAGTGTCAGACAGATTTAGAAATTGGTGGTGGAAGAGTTAAAAACACGTCCTGTGAAGAAGCCGGAACACACACAACCCAAGGCTATTGGCGGGAAAAAAGAAAGAGTTTTGTACGTAAGACTTTTTGTAAATATAGAGTAAGGTCTAGGGAAGAGTTATGGGTGTTTTCTCTTGGGGAAGATTTATCTGTTTCTCAGAGAAAACGTAAAGCAAGTGAGGAAAAAAGGTCCCTTTTGATCCTGAGTGTAAACGGTTCAACCCAGCTCTCCCGTGCACTCAATGCGCCTGTGCAGGGTCTATTTCCGGTTCCTGTGCACCAGACTTTGGTCATGGTTTGTAGAAATAATACGGATAGAGAGAAAACTCTTCTCTCTTATACTGCCACAGGGGGGATAAAAATGCTTGTATGTCTAAGTAGCCGAAAGCTGATTTTGATTCCTCTGTCAGATCTTCTGCAGATGCGACTTACAGTTCTGGTTTGCGAACGAAGAATTTTTGGATGTTTTTTCAAAGTTCTTTCTTTCATGTTTATGGTTGGTGGATGAAGGACTGTAAATACACCGGAATTTTGTACTGTAGGAAGATTTAGAAAGTTGTCATGTTGGAAAAATAAATGTCTGATTGATATTTAAACTGCTAATACCTTTTAATTGATGCACATAGCTGAAAAGCTGAATTTCACATCTAAATGCAGGTATATTATTGAATTATTGAATTATTATGCATGCATATGAATCATATCTTTACAAAGAAAAAAACGAAATTTTAAGTTTCTTTTTTTTCTTATATTATTAATATCATGAGATATTTTCTATTTGAAAGGTTCTTGATGAGCACATCATTATGTTTCAAATAATACTCAATCGCTCAGACAGTTTCTCCATGCCTCCCACCTGTACCATTTATTTAGACAACCGCGACATCGGGGACCGAGATATACTGAGCTGATCCCAAGATCCAAAGGACTCCCTCACTGTTGCCATGGAAACAAGCATACGTCCCATAAAGTATAAGTGCCTCTTCACAAAAATAAACACAAAAGACAAGAGACCCAGAAGCCATGCCAAGACAGCGGTGATTCTCCCAGTGTAGCTTTACCATCTGCGATTGCCTGATGGTGGCCATTTTGAAAAACAAGTAATTCCTTCTTTATTCTTTACCCCAAGCTGGCCCCCTCTCACCGTTGACTATCTGCCCATAAAGGTTGTGTTAACACTGGCCTGGCATAGACAGACTCCTCCCTCCCCACTCTCTCTGGTAGAGCTAAGACCAAGGGGAAGAAGTCAGAGAGGACTATTTTTTAGCGGGCGGGTATTATTTCACAGGTTGGCGTACTGTCTCTGAGGTAGATCCCGGCATATAGCGGAGTACGTTTCAATATTTACGTATCCCTACACGGCCACTTGTGGGACACTTTGTATACAGTAACACTGTTGGTACTCCCCACACTGCTACACTGGGGTGTTGGGGATAGAAGGGATTACACAACTATCATCTTTGTCAAGTATTCAATGTGAAAAAGCCATAAAATGTTGCTACAGTTGTGAAGTTTGGCAGAACAGTTATGCTATTTTGCTCTCATTTATGACTAAACTTAGCTTACATCTATGCGTCATTATTGAGAGACTATTTTAGATTTATAGAGACTATCATACTTTGTGGTTTTAGGTATGAGATAATCACTATGGGGTGTTAAAATGAATGTGAAATCTCAGCCCCAGCTGACCTCAAGTCAAGGCATTGACAATGGCGATGACTTAACCCCTGTAGGGTGCTATTTACATTAGCTGTACGATATTAGAGATAGTCAGGCCCCAGGTAACATGGACAAGTACCTGGTTATTCCCCTTCATACAAGAAACAAAGACACCCTGAGGGGCAGAAAACTTGATGACACTTGATGCCTTAAGGTTCTATTCCCTCCAGTCCTGAGGAATTGGTGCCCCCAGGGTAATACCTAAATGCTAGAACTCTCAGAGATTCTACTGAAATGCCATGATTTAGGAACCTTATCCGACTTGTATCATGGCATAAGAGGACTGAGTACACTAAAAAGGACTGCAGAAACTACCGGGAGAGACTGGACTCTTTAGATCATTTCTACCAATGTTTAGAAGCTATACCTCACAGTGGATTGTGACAGTCTGTTTAGCTTCATGCCCAAGCACAAATTCCCTAGGTTTGAACTGCTAACAATCTTTAATAATTACGTATAGCAGTAAATATGTTAAAACCTATGCCATGATGAAGTAACACTTATACCATGTTTAAACCATGTAAATTGTGATGATCAGATTTTGTTGAATATGATGTATTTTGAAACACCATATGTGGAAGTTTAAAAGAAAACCATCTGTTAAATCATCACTTTGAAATACACTTACAGGGGTAGACACAAACTTTATCAGCCGTGGGCCACCCGGGCCCGTGGCTCCAAAGATCTATGGGCCCGGATTTTCAGCTGTGGGCCAGAGACCACTTTTTTTTTTTCAAAGAGAAAATTATATATATTTCTGATTTATCTATGTTAAAATGAGACCAAATTGCTTCAATTGCTCACATTTTTCTCTTTCCAACGACATATTACATGACTATACACATCAAGTATATTCCTTGCAAATATTTTGTGAAATCTCCTGTGGGCCACCCGGGCCCATGGGAAGGTTATTTTGAAGAAAACTGCGGGCCCGGACCCAAAATTACGGGCCATTGGCTCCCGGGCCAGCGTTAGTGTCTACCCCTGCACTTAGTTCATAGCATATTTGAAAACCATGCAGTGGTTGTGTAAAACCTCTTTATTCATGTGTGTTTAAATACCAAGTACTACCATACACCTGGTGTATTGGCAGTGCTCACAGTCTATGACTAGTGTTAAATCCCTGAATGTAGGAGTTGACTCTGGACCTCCCTAACATCAGCACAGGACATGAACGGTGCTGTACAGGAAATGGTTGAGTACCGGGCTGTGTGCGGTAGCACCCAGCGACTTGTGGAGCGAGACGTCATGTACAAAACAGGTAACTGTGAGCCGAGTGTGACTCCATACTATACATAGGCTACACTATAGTAAAGGTGTAAACTGTGTATCTCTAGGTTTGGCTTGGGTTAGGCAAAAAAAAAAGGTTGGTTTCCGGTAACATGGTCTGACAAGCTAGGCCCGGCCGGTCGTTTTTTTCTATTTTTTAAAATATTTTTTTTGTAGGTTTTTACCTTTTTAGGGCCCGGTTTTAGGGTTTATGCCATAAAATCCTTAATAATTGTCCGATTTACGAACCGTAAAAACCGGCAAATAGCAAAATCTTTTGGCCTTAGATTTGCTATTATTGGTTACTTTATCATTTTTATGTCCTAAAGGAGTATTCCCTCAGAGTCAATGTGATTTTACAGACGAGGAGATTCAGTTCAATCAATGGAAAATATCTGCTAATGAACACCACATATTTCTGCCCATGTGACTTGTAAAATATTTCATATCAGGAAGTGGGGGGAGGGGGGGGGGCTACTGCTAAACATAACAGCCTTTGTAGACTCAACCAACAGCACAGGGTGGTACTGTAGTGAGAGTTGTTCAGCCAGATTTCACACTGGGATGTAGCAAATTCCCCGCAGAAAAGTCAATATTGAACAACCTCCCCCACAGAGCACTATAAGGTACACCGGGTTAGCACAGAGAGGTGGCTCCACCCCGCCTAAAGCCATGGGGAGCTGTGGTAAATCCATGAGCATACAGTAACAGGGGTCCTGAGGTGTACAGCGCCATCTCTCAGGGAATTCCCTATGGAAGGAACTACACTGGATTATTCACTTGACTCTTAGAGATTGGCTGCTCACCTTGAAACTATTTAAACATGAATTTTTATTCTTTTTAATAAGAAAGAAAACTCAGTAGTCATTTTGAAGGAATCATCTGTGCGCTTCCACATAGATTCCACTCTGTGATACAATCGTGTGGGATAAGTACCACTAAATTATGGCACGGCAGTTGCCCTGACTTGACTCCCTGACAATGAGCATCAGCCATATCTGAATGACCAGTTTCTAGGCTGTGTTTACATTTCCCCATAATACATCCAAGTGACGGAATCTGCAGTATTTGACTCAGATGACGAAAGTGATAACATTGTTGACTATACGTAAACTTTGTGTGGATACAGTATATGTTCATAGCTTGTTTAAAAGTCCATGAACAGAAGGGGGCCAAGTGGTCGATATTTGGCATACATGTGTTTAAGTACATGGACATATTTGAGCTGTATTGGAACCACTCTGGTTCTTTATACACGACATTAATGTATATTCATTGGTACACAATGTACAGTTGACATTATTGTCTGATATGTAATAGATAGACTATGGTTATGAGAGGCTAACTCAAAATAACCACAGTAAACTGGCTGGCACCCTTATAGGGTGCCTGCCACTCTACAGTAGTCATATTTTGAGTTAGCCTCAAATAACCATTGTCTATTTGTTTTAAACCACAGCTGTAAGGTTATGTGAGTCTACACATAAATAACAAAGGTGTGAATTCCTTTATCTTAGCCCTCCGCTGTGGTTTAAAATACCGTAATGCATTATGTCAAGCCCACCATAGCAGCTTGCTTATAAGCGCTCCAGGAACTTAACTATTCTCATAAGACTACTCCACAGTGCTTTGTCAGAACTAGCCCTTAAATGAGCCATGGTACATGTATATCATCTAGGCATGCCAAGTTTGGATTCAGCATTAATACATTCCATTCAGATTTGCAAATTCTTTTCAAATTACCAGATTTAATTCAATTGAGAAGATATCATTGAAATGATCTTACATATTATCCATTTTATCAGATACCGTTTACTATCATATTTCTGTATGCTAAGCCTGAATATGTAGGTGACCTCCTATAGCTGACTCAAACTGAGAAAAAGTTGCAGATAAACACATTTAGATAACACAGAATGTACAGGAGGAAGCTTTTTAATATCTTTGTTATTGTGGGGTGAGGCAGGGAGGGAAGGTGGGGCAGAGTTCTTATGAGTCTATAAAGTAGGACAAGATGTGACTAAAATACAACCAGAGAGTGTTTGCTTCCTGTCAGCAAGTACCCCCCTAAACACTGCTATACACCCCCCCCCCCCCCCCAGCCTGCCACACACTGTCATTAACCCTCTGAATGCTGCATACTGCTTTAATGTCCTTTACTGCAAAATGTTGGTTGCCATTTTTGTAGGTGTACAGTAGATTCTACTGTAGGTGTACAGTGTATTGTAGGTAAACAGTAGAATCTACTGTAAATCTACAGTACATTCTACTATAAAACCATTCTACAGTAGATTCTACTGTGTAACTACACTAACTATTTACAGTGTTAGTCGTCATGATGCTTGAATGCATCCCGAATGCAGCGCTGGCGAGTAACTTGCCAGGCCTGCATTCAAGCATCATGTCGACCCTATGGGGTAAAGACACTCCTGAAGGGTTGGCATGATGCACCAATGCAGCGACGTTGAGTGACTCACCAGGGCTGCAATGGTGCATCATGCCAACAAACATCACCATTTAGCGACATGCTGTTCTTAGAGGGTTAGAGGTCTAAGTGGGAGTATGTGGAGTTAGATGTGGGGTCTGGTGGCAGTGTAGCTGCCCCTCTGAGGGAGGCTGGTAAGGGGGCTGGGACTTTGATCATGGAGGTGCCGAGGGATGGGACAGGCATTTGGAGCAGAGCTGGGGATTAGACGAGTAACAGTCCCTTGATGATATATCTTATAATCTGAATTTGCTCTGTAAAATGAAAGGGGGATTCTACTATATGTTTACCATAGGCTTCATCTGAGTCGCTCATTTAAGCACCCGAGTGCCTAAGAAATTGTGGTAAGTTTTACTCCTGGACGTTATAATTATATGGTTTGTCTAGGCATTTCCCGCTAGTCTACCCCTTGTACTTTGATATTTGAAAAAAAGACAGCTCTCAAACAAACCAAACTGGCCACATGTTTTTGAATTGTAATATGAGGTATTTTCTCTATCTTCCTGGTCATTGCCCAGGATATACACAATCCCGTACATAATGTATCGAATTCACAGATGTATTCAGATTTATAGCATTTTAGATGAAAATATGCTATTCATTTTCTCCACACCTCCACACAAAGAAAGGTCATCCAAAATGGCGGCAAACCCCCACATGTATCTGGAGCAGACGACTTCAGTAAAGGTCGCTGGTACCCGACCGGAAAACACTACAGTAGCCATATCTAATACACACCCACTGGGCACCAGCGCAACCGGAAGTGGCTGTTAAAACTGCCAGTCATCCTGGGGTGTGGTTATTATAAGCAGAGATTCTGGGAGGAGAATAACTCAGGCTGATTTGACTCCTTGGCTTCCCATGCAAAAACCTGAGCTATTTGAGACAATGAGTAACCCTCTCTATTCTTATTATTTGACATTATTTGACATTCTTGAGGAGTTGTTTACAGATCTAACATAATTAATCTTCAAAATGAATTTTCCGCGAGTAACTCAGCTGATCACCCCCTGGGTGACACCTCGGGGGGGGGGGGGGGGGCTCTGGTATACTATGTCAAATAAACTGAAATATCCTCGTTTTTAAAAGCGTCAGGTCTCCAATATGCCCAGCTGTCATTTATACGAGCCTCAGAATGTATGAGTTCACATGCGCTTAAACGAGACTGGCGCGTATAATTACAAGACCTGACCCTTAAACATGACACTTGGATTTGACCGCTTACATTTGGCCGAGCGAATGTCTGACAGGCCATGGTGATCTGAGAGTAGTTTAGACTAAGGTACGACCTGAGTCCTAGTGTCTTGTCAGTCCTAATGATGTCTATACATTAGGGGCGGGGCCAGGAATGGGACTCCACCCATTACCAACCCACACACCTGTCAATCAACCTGATTGACAGCTGATGAGCATCCAAACCCTCCAGAACCAAAACAACAATAAAACCAGCCCAAACAAGACATAAACCTTACACAAGTACTCTGTATGCACTTCCCAACCCACCCCCTCTGGCAGGGATAGATTCAACCAGGAATTACAAATTTGGGAGAAGAGGGGTCGGTAGAATAAGCACCATGGCAATGGAAAATACCATTTCAAATTGTGTCCCTCTCCGCATCCCCCACTGATAAAACTTGTCAGAAACATCCAAAATACCAAAAATGACTGGCATTGGATTGCATAAGCTATGAAGATGGCAATACAATGCCTTCCCATTGCTCTGTGCACCCACCCCGCCCCCACCCAAATACTTAGAGCAGAAAATGCAATCGCTCTCTAACAGCCCCAAGGCTAAAGATTAAACCGCAAATTAGGCCCCAGTACAAAGGGTGAACACCTCACTACGTGACGTCACACAAAGGACGCAGGCTGACTTCTGCACTAATTACCCCCCTAACACGTGACCAAGGTGTGAAGAGGCATTATGGGTAATTTTTCCAGGGTTGGGGGGGGGGGGTGTTTAGCTCTTAAACGATGGCATGTCGTTAAAAGATGACGTTTGTCGTCATGTTGCGCCAATGCGGGACCAGTGAGCCCGCCGGTGAGTAACTCGCCAGTGCTGCATTGTTACATCATGCGACCCTTCGGAAGTGTCTCACCCCATAGGGTTGGCATGATGCCTTAATGCATTCTGATGCAGTAAGGGATCATGCAGCCATTAAAGGTTTAGGTCAGCTGGAAGTTGGCCAATTGTGGTTTAGAGGGCGGGAATGCACCCTGGGAAAAAATTGTCCTGGTCTGATTGAAAATATTGATCTTTTATTTTTTTCTTACTTTTTATTCTTTCCTAGAAGCAGCTAGAGACCCAATGAGCACGTGCTTAAGTTGTAATAGTGTACTGCAGGGTGGATAACTATAATATCATTATATAAATCCTGCTACCCCCCCCCCCCCCCACACACACACACACATGATGTAACTCGTTACAGGTGGGTGCAAACAGAATAACACAATCAATAAGGTGGAATAATGAGCTGTAACAGGTATGTGGGGCAGAGAGAGCCAGGTAGGAGACAGATAGATAGAGAGGCAGACAGGGAGACAGAGAAACAGAGACAGACAGGAAGAATAGGGACAGGTAGATATATATATAGAGAAACATAGATAGAAACAGAAAGAGGGACAGGGAGAGAGAGGGAGTGGGTGTGGGAGAGAGAGACAGACATGAATAGACTAAAGGATAGGGATGTTTAGTCATATACATAGACAAAACTCCACGCCATTGACATACATGCACATCATACTTCACAAGTTGAAGCTGGGTCATATCACACAATGCCGAAGGCTAAGTGTGATATGACCCAGCTTCAACTCGTGAAGTATGATGTGCATTTATGCTAATAAGTGGGGTTTTGTGTTTATTACATGGCCCTACTGTCTTTAAAAATTGACAAATTTTTTGATTTAACGGATAATTGAGGGCTTGGGCCTAGGTCTAGATTAGTCTAGTAGATTTAACCCATTTGGTGTGATGCTACAGAGTCGGTGCATCCACCGTCTTTCCTCCACATTTAATTCCGCGATACCTGCTGGGGTTCTTGGGGGGCTCTTTATGAAACTTAGGACTGTTATTTCAAAGCCTTTCCATTTCGACGGGGGTTGGGGAGGAGGGGGACATTGGTTGTAGTGTCTACCAACCGGTTTATCTCGGTTGTTCTCGATGTCCCCGCTGTGTCCCTGAAATCTGTCCATTAGGCGTTCCAGGGTTTGTCCAACATATTGTCAACAAGGCATTCAGTGGTTGTGTATAGTAGGGATAAGAAGTCCTTTCCCGTTTTGCCCAAAAATTGACAAATTTGGAGGCCATGGAGTATGGCTACACCATACTCCATGGGGGCATGGAGTACAGAGCTCCCATAGGCTTAGCATAGAGAAGGCCATACCACCATATAATAAAGAGGTAGAGTGTGTGGATTGAAGAGGAATAGTGTGTGATACAATATAGATATACAAAAGTATGTCTAATATCTAGACCCCTAATTACACAGTACATGTACAGTGATTAGCTAGCTCGTTACCTGACCACTTAGCGCCTTTACCTGTAGCTGGGTGCTACCTGTGGGCAGGTAATGATGCAGGTAACTCCCTTCTACATGACACACCTGTACAGGTGAGACAGCCATCCTGTAGCTACCTGTAGTAGGTGATATCCTTAATCATCTGTAATATGTCTGCCTTCATTAACTAGATATGCTACTTTATTTCATGTGGAGAAACAACTTAACCATTGTTTTGTATGGGAAGAGCCGTTCTCCACACCCCCGTGGAGAAACTGAATCTCATTCTTCACAGCTCCATTCTCCACAGTATAGTTGTGAAACCAATCTTAAAATGTGTTTTTAAAATGGAATTGATGAACATTCGCATGAAATAAACACAGAGATCCACTCAAATCAGTCTGAACTCCTGGTTTCTCCACGAGTGAGACCTTGGGTTGCATCACACTCGGCTGTGACTTGTGTGATATGACCCAAGGTCCCACTCGTGGAGAAACCTGTCGTTCAGACAGATTATCGTGGACCTCTGTCTATGTGCTACTGTGGTCCTATCCCTCCTATTATGTGCACTATACTTGGACAATCAAATCTGCCAGTCACTCTGTCATGGTTATTTTTACATACCCTCAGGTCCCTGTGGGTTATCTACTACATAATTAATGCACAGTATCGATATGAGCGTCCACTTTCAAATGAAGAAATGGTCTATTCATCTTCTACATTGTATACCAGCAAAGAATTATAAGAAATGCATCCAAATGCGTGTGATGCACGTCCGCTTTGAGGTAGGTGTACTTCTATTTTCATCTTTGGTACACTTTGATCCACCCACGATCCATGTCCTTATTTAGAGCTAAGTACGATATCCATCTAACTTCACACAACCAAAAGACCAACACTTAATACGTAAATCCGGAAAACACCCATCTCCCACAGTAACGTCCCTGTAACGAGGCAACCTATAGGGCATTAGCAGGTCTACCGCAGCGCCATGGTGGCAGTAGCAGTGGCAGAGAAGGGAACTAACATTAACCTGTACCTTCGTTTATTCTCTAATTTGATAATTCAAGTCGATAGTGTTTTCGGTGGTGCAATTCGGTTATTAACAAAAGTGAGAGGCACTTTTAGGGGACATGATGGTTTTCGGGGGACAAGATGGCTGCCTCCTGACCCCTATCCCGCCAACCCTCTATACCCCTGTAATCCGCACACAGCGCCCCCTGTAGTCTGTAGTTAAGTCGTTTCCACCTGGGACTGGGACTTAAGCTGCAGAATGACGCCGATTTAGGCCACCAGGGGGCATGGCTAACACTACTCTTCTACTTTATAAAGTATTAACCCTCTAAGGGCGGCATGATGCACTAAGGAGCCATTTGTCGGCATGATGCACCAATGCAGCGCTGGCGAGTAACTCGCCGGCCTTGCATTGGTGTATCATGCCGATCCTTCGGGAGTGTCTCAACACAACAGGGTCGTCATGATGCATTAATGCAGCCCTGGTGAGATACTCACCAGGGCTGCATTCATGCATCATGACGACCAAGGGCCTGATGCATGAATGCCTCATACCGCCCTTAGAGGGTTGCAGTAGCAGTGGGCTGACTTAGTGTAACGCTAAAGGCGCTGAGCGGGTTGATGTGAGAGGGTGAGGTACAGGGGGGAGGGGGGGGGGTGTGCAACCGTGATCTGCACCAACTAACGTGATCTGCAGTAGTGCAGATAACGGCAGACCATCCAAACGTGATCTGCATCAAATCAACGTGATCTGCATCAATTTACATGATTCAAAAATCCATTTTCTGCATCAAATAGAACTCTTCCTCTTCCTGATGCTATATGTATCATAGCATGTGGTGTTTGTCTTTAGGTATTTAGAGGCAAATAGTGTTATTTCTATGCAGAAGGACATAAGGGACATCTAGGAAGTATTTTGGGGTTGTGTCACATTACCCAGGGGCGACCTAGGGCACCTAGGAAGTATAGGCCTGTAATTGTTTCACATTGCCAAGTGTCCATTTGGGGCATTTCTTTCCTAAAAATCACCAAAAGATCAATTTTCCTAAAAGTGGCCATCTCAGTGAGAAAAGTGTTGGAAACTTAAAATCTTAAGTCAATTTTTAGAATGATGGTCAATTTGGCTAGAAAAGTGTCCGAAATTGACTAAAATCTGCAGAAACAGGTTGGATAGTTGTAGCAGATCAAAACATTTTGATGCAGATCACGTTGATTTGATGCAGATCACGTTTGGATGGTCTGCCGTTATCTGCACTACTGCAGATCACGTTAGTTACTGCAGATCACGGTTGCACAGGGGGTTAGTCACTTACAGTTTGGGCGTTACTCATTCTGATACATACTAGGGGCCTTCCATAAAGTATATTCGCAAATTTTCTCCAGAAATTGACCCCCCCGCCACCCCCCTAAAGTTCTTGTACGCATTAAAACAAAGGGTTTATATATGCGAAATTTTCCAGAAAGTAGACTCTCCTCCCCCTTGGTGCGTACATACTTTATGGAAGGCCCCTTAGTATTCTGTGGGTGTAAGTGTGGTTTACTGTGGCCGGAATTGGGTACCAGTGATCTGGTGATCCGTCAAGTATCTTGCTGAGTTTCTTGTTTTCTCATGCACAGGTGTCCTTCATACATGGAGGAATCTGACCAGTTCACTATCTAACAAGTTTTGAAATATTATTGTTACGCTAATTAATTTTGTTTAAATCATCCTTCTATTATAACATTGATTTGATCAAGCATTTTGGTCTGAGTTGGGATCCTATAGATATATACCTTTATATACATAATGTATAAAATATATACATTTTTTAATACCCGCTCTAGTACCTGGTCCGATGACTGACCATAGAAAACTAACTACTGCTCCCAAAGACAAACTAAGTCCACACTTCAAGTTAAACTAAGACAGACTAAGACCACACTTCAGGTAAAACTAAGTGCTTCTTGGTACAACAAGAGTTAATTAGCTGCCCCTGTGTGTAACAATACCCCAGGTTGGTAAGAGGTCTTGACCCGCCGTACAAGTTACCATTTCAAGGTTAACCCTTTAATGGGTTTAATATGTTATACTAATTGCCATCATGATACATGAATGCAGCCCTGGAGAGTCACCAGCCAGTGGTGCATCAGTGCATCATGACGACCCCTATGGATGCAGCGCTGGAGGGGACTCATCAGTGCTGCATTAATGCATGATGATGACAAAGGATGCATTAAAGCACAACATGTACTTTAAATGGTTATTTATAAGTGACCTCTATATAAAAGTGGCCCTTGACTTGGCTGCAGAAGGACCGGGTCCTTAATACAGGCTCTCCCCGGGACTAAGTCCGTCTTACCGGATTACAGACCATGTCAACGTGTTTCAGGTAACGTGCGGGAGGAACATCAAGGTGGGCAATGACTCACCCACACAGCAGTGGTGCATCATGACGACAAGTGAAATTTGCGAGTTCAGTATATACTCATCAGTGCTGAGTCATGGTTGGCGCGAGTTACTCACCAGAGTGAGTTACTCACCAGAGCTGTGTTCATCCATCATGGCGACAGAGGGGCAGAGTATACTTTAAAGAGTGCATGCTTTCCTCATCATTTTATTCAAATTTTACTTTCATAAAAAGCTTTGTACGAGATGTTTTATACCACAACTATACACAATTTTCCTGTTCATGTAAATATGCTAAAATGAGGAAATGTCATCAATATCAGTGAAATATCGGGGGTTACTATTTGATTGCTATATAGGTTCTGTTACATGAAACAATCCTCACCTTTAGCCTCATCACTCTAACACTAAGCACAGCGATAAAGACTAAAACTCCTAAACCCCCGTCCTCCATGTAACATATGAGTAACGTATTTATTTAGGAGCATGGTCCTGTTAATTCCCCATGACGTCCGGTTGGGAGGTTTCTAATACTAAGTAATGGTTCCTAAATGTCAGTTATTACATTGCTTTTACCTAAAGTACATGATTTAGGTGTTAGTCTTAGTGTGAGGTCCCTAAGAACAAAGCTTCAGCGGAAGTAGCAACAGGACATTGTCCAAGTGCATTCTGGGGGTTGGTCTATAAGCTCTAATGGCAAATCGGCTTAATATAAACAGCTTTTGTATGTGGTGCTTATGGAAAACTGATTTCATCATGATGCATTTTAAACTTCTTATAAAATGTTATTTTAGATATATTATTAGTTTCTTTCCCAGATATAGACATTCCTTTCATAGTAATGTCATGAACTGTGACATCACAAAGGAGAATTATCTGATATGTTGGAGCAGTTGACTTTTTGTACAGTTTGATGTGTGAGGGGATCAGGTAGTTTTTGACATTGATAGAGTTCCTTTCTAGTGAGATGCCAGATCCTGGTAGAACTAGAAGCTTGTCTACGACAAAACTGACCTATTTGCTTTTCAACATACTGCTATACAATAACTTATGACTTATCCTTATGTCTTTTCCATATCCAATTAATTCAAAAGGCAACTTCTTATCTGCATAGCTATTACTGACAGTGTTGATGGCTTTTAGTTTTACAAACGGTGCTGAACTGGGTACAGCCATTGGATTTCTAGACCAGAAGCTACCTCTCTCCGGTTACACTAATTAAGTCCCTACCCTGAATGCAAACTCTAAATGTGAAACGAATCCAAGCTAATATACAATAAATGTCGGTACACAAAACACACCAACTCCTCCAACACCAGACCAGCCATAGTCCTCTCTCACAGCCACACAGGGGCCTCACGGTACAGGTCTGTTACGGCGTACCTGCCGCCATATTGGGGTAGTAGGGAATCCCATATCACAATCTGGCCCCAACTCGCCTGCCACAATGTATATAAATAGAGATTGACATAAGGACATCTCACCCAGTGCTAGAACAGACGGTAATAGAGGAATGGAGGGTCTGTGGGCGCTGAGAGCCGTAACGTCAATACTGACCCTTTAAGGACGGCATGATGCTTTAATGTATCATGCCCCTTGGTCATCAAGATGCACCAAGTAACGAGCTGACACAGCAGAGGTTGATCCAGGGAGGACCCTAGGCTAGGGTCTGTATGTATACCCCCCCTCTTTTGGAATGAAATAAGATATTTCTAATGATATTTTGGTCCGCCTCGAGTTGCGAGGTTTTTCATGTGTTTGGTGGATCCCAACCCCTTTTTCTATTTCCTGGGTTCCGCTCCGACACATTATGAGTGCTCCATAGCATCCTTGAGGAGTGCAAAGGCCATCGACTCCATAGTACCATAGGGCCGGCATGATGCATGAATGCATGAATGAGTAGCTCGGCGTCGCCAGGGCTGCATTCATGCATCTTGCCGACCAATGTCTACATCACATTCAGCAGCATGCGCCCCTATATATAGGGCTGAGTACCTGTCTTGACTGTACTCTGACTGTTACTGGGCGTGCAGTAAGATCTGCGGGTTTAAAGCAGCATGCTGCCCTGACAGGGTTGTGTCCACACTGAGGTGTAACAAGGAGCCCTGCGGCACCCCGTGTTGTGCCGCGCCGTGTGGACTATTTGTCGTGTTTACGGCGTAGTAATACCTTAACTAAGTACCACAAAGCCGCACTAATCCCGGCCTTAAGACGCCGCGAGGGGCCGTACCACGCCACATGGCATATGGCGCTTTTATCTGAGACATTGAACTGGCAGTTTTCATCAGCTGCTCATGGATTTGTCATGTTTAACACTATAAAGCACAGGTCTTGTTTTTGCCCAGGGTATTGGCGTAGCCTACAGACGGCGCTATATGCATGCCTATCTCTGAGTTGTAAGTTGAATGACTGCCTTACACTAAATCATAGAGGAGGGTATTCAAATTCAAATTTTCATACATTTATATATTTCACAAGAAGTCCTGACCTGGTATTAATTATCCACACATGGGTGGGAATATGTTAATACTCGCAGGTGCATTAGACTAGATTAGATTTGTATTTGCACAACTCGTTCCATAGGGAACATTTTTCGAAGCACACGTAGAGCCCTCACAAGTCATCATGGGTCGTCATACGCTGCTGAACATTCACAATTTTTTCTTAACTTAATTAAGGTACTACGGCACTGCGTTAAAGCATTGAATATAATATTATAATAATACTCATTGGTTAAATACATAGTACTTTAGGCTTAGCGCAGTGCCATAGTACCTTGCTATTAACGGCCTGGAGGGTTCAGGTCTATAGTGACCAGGAGCTGGTGGACAGCCTATACCTGTAGTCAGCTTGAAAATTTCCAATTCCCCTCCTTTCAACCTATGTTTCTATGTAACCTGGCTCGGTCAGTGACCATGAGCTGGTGGACAGCCTATACTTCCAGTCAGCTTACCGCAGGCCCTTGACCAGTCCCAGCCTGAGGCCATTAAACTGCTCCCCACTCCACGCCACTCCCAGACCCTCCAACAGGCAGCCAACCCTGTAAGGGCAGCGTGGTGCTTTAGTGCACTAAACCATGTGTTGTCATGATGCATGCATGCAGCCCTGGTAATTGTACTTATACATCATGCCAACCTCATTGGAGGGTATCAACCCCGTAGGGTCAGCATGATGCCTGAATGCAAGCCTAGCGAATTACTCGTCAGGCCTGCATTCATGCATCATGATGACAAAGGGCATGATGCATTAAAGCACAATGCAGCCCTTAAAAGCTACTCGTAAACCCTCAGAAGGCTCAAGGAGCGAGATCTGCGCCAAATTCAATTACATGATCAACAACCAGCAGAAATATTGATAACATTAAAACCTAGACTAGTGTTGTGGGAGCCACATGATCCATGATAGACTCATTTATAATTTATCGACTTATACAGACATATCTAAAAGCTTTCCAGCCAAAACGATTGCGTTGTATATATCTACATAATGTAGCCAAAATAGACTGATGCCCATTTGAAATGGCGGCATGATCGAGGCTGTGCCCATTTGGCTGCCGTTTATAGGGTTTGCTAATCGACAAAGCCCGTTAAAGATTTCTCCATATTAAAAGAAAAAGGAAACATAATTCATAACAAGTATCTGATCATGAGATACTGGTAGTAGTACCAGTTTTCACTCAGCTCCCTACCAGTATAAAATCTATGGAAAGAAGTGCCCTCAAAAGTAATACCATTTCTATTCTGGTTTGATGAGGTAATGGACCCAGCTGAATGGCTTGTCGGATAGACTCCTGACTCCCCCTGTATAACATTATGCAGATATACCCGAGTACACTGAAAAAGTAAACTCATCTCCCGACTCGTCGAAGTGACTGTCATAAAATAAACGAGTCAAAAGTTGTCTAACGTATCAGGTTACCATCCCACAAATAGAATCTGGAGCTGGCAAATGTCGGGTTTTGGGCTGGCACATACCAAGTGGGTCTTCTATCTCCAGCTAGAAGACCCGCTTCCTTGTCACTTAGACAAGTTTTTGACTCGTTTATTTTATGACGGTCACTTTGAAGAGTCTGGAGACAAGTTTATTTTTTGAGTGTAGGCCCCTTACTGCTACATATACATGTATACCCACAACAGGTGTCCATTATTCAGTGTTAATGAGGCCAGGGTGTGTGGTTCTATTGATCCACAATGGTCAGGCTGCAAAATGGACAGCTACAGGGAATAATATCACCATTAATTAAGCAACATCCTGTAACTAATTTGTGAAATGAAGCACCTGCAATGCTTAGTGATATAGTGAAGGAAAATCTACTGTCAACGTAGATATTTTCATGCATACATATTTTCGCCACGCGGATTTAAAGTCATTGAATTTGGAATGTAGTAGCTGGATAAACATTTGCGCTGTACATATTTTTGTGGATTTTCATTTGCGCGAAACTTTTGCGATAATATGTACAGCACGAAATGAAATCAAAAATAGGTTTCCAGTATCCGAACAAGTATTCTAAACTATGGTTGAGAGGTTTTTATGACCAGGGATATCTATCAATGCCAAAATGAAAATATTGCTATGAATCAAGAAAACATGATCTATTATATAAACCTTAATAAATTCAGTAAAATATAAATGCCATATTAAATGTTGAATCAGCATACACAAACACCAAAGTGGAATATTGTGACACTGGAGACCTGCTTTAGTCAATTTCATGAAGATGTGACTCACTCCCCTCCCATGACATGTGTTCCCAAGGTATTAGAGCTCCAATATCTAACTGCATCTAAATACACTGAAAAAGTAAACTCGTCTCCAGACTTGTCGAAGTGACTGTCATAAAATAAACGAGTCAAAAGTTGTCTAATGTATTAGGTTACCATCCCACAAATAGAATCTGGAGCTGGCAAATGTCGGGTTTTGGGCTTGCACATACCAAGTGGGTCTTCTATCTCCAGTTAGAAGACCCGCTTCCTTGTCACTTAGACAAGTTTTTGACTCGTTTATTTTATGACCGTCACTTTGAAGAGTCTGGAGACAAGTTTATTTTTTGAGTGTACCCAGTTATTTACACACCATACCAGACACCGGTTTGAAATTCTACCACCCGTATTGACTCGTACCGCGCCCGCCCATCAACACCATCTGTATTCTCTCTATTTTACGCCCATAAAATCCGACTAAGCTATTCATTTATTCATATATTCTCAATAAATAAAAAGACTGATATAAAAAAGAATTCAATTCCATGAATTATGATGTTGACAGGTATACAGAGAGGTGTCAAATAGTATAGTGGTTGCCATGGTTACTGGTCTTAGAGGTGGAAATAAAAACTATATTGTCACCTAGGTGGTCTGGTGCATGGGTGTGGTACTTATTACCATGTCAGGTGTTTTCTCTACCTTTGTCTCATTTTCTAAGAAGGTCTCTAATAGACACCTTTATAGCTGCAGGTCACAGGAACAATAAGATATGTTTTCATGTGACATGGGGAGAAAAATCTAAGTTAGATTTGTATAAATAATCCCTCATGAAATATAACAGTTTGATCAAGATTTCTACAGGTGACTCGCAGGCTGTTGTTTTAAATCAAAATATACTGTAAAATAATAAAATAAATTCATTTGAATTCCATGAGTGATACAATAAGTAGGCTTAAGGCTGGCCTTGTTATGCTAGGAACATAATCTAAAACGACCCCCTTCTTGTTTAGCCTGTAGTGGAGGTGTTATAACATGGTACCTGCCCACCAGACTACATTCAGGGTTTTTATAAGGGGTAAAATTAACATCATTTTTTAATAATCAGAGAACACCAGGTGCCTCGACCTTTGTTCTCCTGCACGAAGGTCGGACGTGTGTTTTTATTACCCGCTGATTATAGTTGATATTAGCGGCCACCAAATGGGGTGGAAATACCACCGTGTGAATTCTAATGGTGCTCAGGTATTAAAGCTTTGACATCACCTATTTTCAGACCTTTATTATCAAGACAGCCCACCCCAACTCCCTTGTCGCTATACATTGGACAGACTGGGCTATACCATATGTATGTTCCAGGTCATATTTTGTCACTATTAAATCCCAGAGACACCTACATACCCTATCTGGTGATATACTTTGTAAAGATTTATTAATGGTCTCATCCAATGCTGATATTCGAATAATTTCTGTGATGGTTCCTGAAGTGATGCAAACCTGTTCTACAAGGTAAGGGGGTTTTGTTGATTTTCGTGTGAGTGAGCATGTAAAAACATTTCTGGTCATCCACGGACCGAATCTTTTTTGCCTCTCCTCGCTGGATTCAATTTTTTTTGCAGTCGGGTCCAGTCAGGTATAGAAAGTTAAACATACTGGCTGTTTGTTTGACAAGGGGTGAATGGCCATTTTTATCCTGCAAATTAAAATATGAAAAAAAAAAACTTACCTAAGACTGTGATGTGTGCTGTGGCAATGAGGGTCTGGGACTGGAGTTGACAGGTGTAATCCGCGTCGTCCGCTCTCGTAGCTCCATTCAGCGTTAAATCATATCCTCCGATATCCCCGACACTCACCCGACTCACATTGAACCGAGTCGGCGCCTGCCACCGGTCTCCGTCCACGAAGAAATTCTTATTCGCTTTCAACCAGGCAATTTTACTCCCGCCGAGGTTTCGGATCTGGCACCGGAGCGTCGCGCGGCCATTTTCTGTGACGTCAGTATTGACGGGTTCGGCTTCCCACGTCGGTGATTGGGCGGTGGTAGTGTGTGACGTCATGAGACTGAGGGCTGTGAGGACTAACACGACTAACACTTCACTCCACGTTAACCGAAGGGTTCTCAATGTTCTTGCGCTTCGTGATGACTTTTTCGAGATCCTCGTCACATCATTTGAGTCTCTCCGCGAATTTAATCCAAAGTTTCTCCGGCATACACACTGCCTTACAGGACTAAGGGCATCACCGGTCCTCAATGTTAAGTCACTCATCAAACCCTCTGAGGGCAGACCAAGTCTTTGTACACACCCCATACTGCCCTCACCCTGGGACTGGGAGGTGGCAGTGGTGGCCCCCACTGGGTGACTGGGGGTGCTGGGGTAGGGGGCCGGCACTAGGGGAGCAGTCACGCCGGCTCCCCGGGCGTGGCGGCGGCGTGGGCGGCCTGTGTCCGGCCGGGCCCCGGGGACACCCCGCCACGTCCCCGGCCTCCCCTGCCCCACCACGGGCGGCCACGGGGCGGCAGGGGGTGGCACACGTCCTTGTGATTCTCCACCCTCCATTTTCACCAAAATAAAAGTACTGAAATCAATACTGAACTAAATCCACGCGGTACAGCATTGAGTGTTGTAGCATAGCACCATCCAACACTGGTGCTATACTGGACTTATATATCCACACACAGTATAAATCCTAGTTACAATATCTAAATATTCCTCTCACTAGTTTCCACGTTTTTGGTGGTATATAAATCCTGATAAACTCCAAACAGACCCTGCTCCTCCTGGGTGAGTGTTAATACTGTCAGTATTAACAGTAGGTATTAACACTGTACATCATAGCTTACTCCAGGACGTGCCACATCCAGACACTCACTCACCTACAGGAGGTGTAGTGAGGGGTACAGCCATGGTGGGCACTCACCAGCACAGGTGTATCCAGGTACTGGAGGCTGTGTAGAGGCTGTAGCATAGAGCTATCTCCTCCAGGAGGTATAGGGTAGGATGGATAGGATACAGGGAACTCCTCCAGTAGGGTCAGGATAGGGAACTCCTACAGCACTATCCAAGGTGTTAGTTCCTCCTGGGTCAAAGTAGGTGCCTCCTCCTCCTGCTGGTGGTATATAGCAGCCTGCAGGTCCCAGACACTGGAGGAAGGTGCAGGAGTCTGGGTGTCTAAAGCTGTAGGTGGTTTATCCTCCTGTACTGTATAGGGGGGGGGGGGGTACTTTGTGGGAGGCCGTGGTATATAGCCCTAGTCCCACTCCTTATCAGGTCTCTGGGTAATCCTTCCTTGTGTTTCTACTTCTCTGGTTCGGCCACACACCTGCAATGTTAATATAGGGATTGTATTAGTCATGGAGATTCAATGAGTATTCAGCATAGAAATGTTTCAGTGAGGGCTTATATGCTACATGTGATGTTGTAAAGTTATGATGAATAACAAATACAGAGCCTGGTGTCATAGCGGTTCGTTATTGAATTTTACATTGTACATTTTGTAGTATAGATAAAACATCATCATGAAAAGCTAACCTACACGTATGTAGAATCGTGTAGCCTACCATAGGGATTCAAAATTCAACCGTTTTCCCTCTCTTTGCATAGAAATATATCATGAAATCCATATCAACTTGCATGATTATCCATTCCCAAGAACAATGCATGATAGTACAGTGGATATATCCATCTGTGGTAATATTTATAGCAGGAATAGCCCTAGTTAAAATAAGTAAGCAGACCTAGAGATATACAGAAAATGTCATGCACCCGCCAATGCATATGAACACATACAATGTGACTGTATAGTCAAACATGCCAGTAGCAATAATTCTCCAAGGCCGACTCCCAGTTTGCGTGTCGTGGAGGCATGGAGGGGTCCCTCTGTGGATATACCCGACACAATGGTAATAATTGCCGCTCTCATGCTGCATGACTCCTTGTGACACCTTTGTGCCTCCACATGGGTACCCATATTTTTGACCATGTCGCCGTGTCGATTTTTAGCAAAAGGGCTGTGTCGCTGTGTCGATTTTTATCACATATCATTAGTATACATTCTGCCTCATGTGGCCATGTCCGTCGATTTTTAAAGGGGCCGTGTCGCCCGTGTCGATTTTTAAAGGGGCCGTGTCGCCGTGTCGCCCGTGTCGATTTTTACCCATGCAGAGGCACACCTTTGTGAAGTCCCTTACCTACATGTGAGAGTTGTGAAACTTTTGTAAATTGAATAAACTTCAAAGAATGTCGACCCACATGGTTAGTTGTTGGCTGGTTCAACTGTTATAACAGGTCACAACTTTCACTAACGAAGCATACAATACCCAGGGTATCATTATTTATTTTAAATCCAGATGATTTCAAATTCCCCCTATATGTTCTGCACATTGTTTGAAGTGGGAAACCTTTCACGTTTTGATAGAAAAAAAAGAAGATAAATTGTCATATCCTTTATCCTATATTACATATCATTCCCGCCACACTATATATCCCAGCTCTTTTAGGGTAGCACCAATTAGGCTATCCCATATAGCAGTGGCACAAGGAGTACTCTAAAATACTCTCAGAAGTAAAAGACATTATGTGGAGGAGGTGCCACTGCACTGCCAATAACGTGAACAAGGCCTCTTGACTCCCTCCACCAGGTACCAAGCTCCTCTACAGCCCCTACAGGCCTGGGGGACAGTTAGGACAGCAACCCTGACTTCTACTGCCGAGGCTACCTATAGGTGTATGGTGGGTACAGGCAGATAAAGACAGGTCAGCTGCAGATTCACCTGTGAGAATCTCCCTCTAATGACAGGCTGCATCCTGGTAATATTGGCAGTGTTATATCGTAGTGTTACTGCGCAGAAGGAGGTGAGGTTGTGTGGGGAACTTTATATAGACCTGTAATTGTGTGCGAGACACTGGCCGGACTCCAAGATCACACCGAGTCTATGTTGTGCTAGAAGATACAACAGTACTGGGTACTCTTGTTCTTGACCCTTAAAGGTAACACAGTGCTGTAAGCCAATATCCCTGCATGTATCGTCATGATGCATGAATGCAGCCCTTGTGAGCTCACAAGAGCTGCATTTGAGCATCATGCCGACCTCACAGGATTTGATACACTCCCAAATAGTCGGCGCGACACATGATGAACACAGCCCATGTGAGTAGACTTTTCTTAAAGGGTCCCGCTCTGCTGTCTATCCCACAACACTGAACTCTACCACCCCACACCCAACCCCACCTCCTACCTTGTAACCCTGATTCCTCCTACAATACCCACCCTACCCTTACACCCATACACCAGCAGACAGCCCTGTACCTACCTGACACACCACTACCTCATGGTGGGATGACTTAGTCCATGTACAGGTAAATCCGTGATACACTGTGATACTTGGTATATGTGAGATGTGCACGGTACCAGGCCTGACGCCGGTCTGTGGTGGGAGGTGGGACGGGGGGGGGGGGGGGGGCTGGGACCACGCTATGGGCTGTGTAGGAAGAGCGGGAGACGGCCGCTTCTCGTAATCTGGTGTAGTTCGGGGTTCTGCCACGGGTGGCGCTACTGAGTGGGTGGGGGTAGGAGGGTATGTACACGTACAATGTACTACTAGATAGGTACTGGAAGTATGGAGTTGATAGCGATCACTTCCTCTCCTTCCAAGAGGTATAGAGGTATTCAGAGCTGGAATCAGCTCAAGCCTAGTTATACGTTGATAGAAGACCTTAATAAATTTAAAATAGCCATTAAGAAAAACTACCCAAAATGTTTCATAAATGTAAATTAAATCATCTTAAATGACTCATCCACCCTATGCTCATCTCATCACATCTCATTTGATTTTATGTTGAATAACTTGATAAGTGTATATGACAATGTAAAATTGATATACTTCTCCTCTTGTAAAGGCCACTATTTACAATGATATGCCATACCTGTATCTATATATTTCATGTTTGAATATGAAAGCAAGCACAGAGGTCCTGACGGAAATAGGGCAATGCGCCCGTGTCAGGTTTAGATACATTTACATTTATTTCGATGTAACTGCATTAATTAAACCTAATAAAAAATATTTAAAAAAAACAAAAAAAAACAAGAAAGTTGTGTTCTTCAGTTTTCCTCCCGTAGACATATTTTTCACCCCCTCAACATTTCCCCATCCCCGACCCGAGGTCGGAAATGGGGGCGCGGCTTCACCCTGTCCCAGTGGGCACAGAACATTGAATCAACATTGATAAAAGGTTGTCAACGTTGATTCAAAGTTGATCCAACAGTGATTCAACATTGAACAGAATTTTGGGCCCACTGGCTTTAAGTATAGTAATGCGGAGACTTTTTCGCTGGGTATGTAAAAAAAAAGACGATCACTCCATAATTAATGCTTAACATTTCAGTCAGGATATTTAAAATGAGATATCATGAGCTTAACTTTTCCGAAATATTCCTGACAGTTTTGTGAGAATAACAACTTAAAGATAATTTGATATGTAACTCGGTTTTGCTGAAAATAATAAGCAGGAAAATTAGTAGTACCTATATATTTTCGTATTTAAATATGTTCCAAGTAGGAATCCACACCCATAACATCTCAAATTTAAACTGGCAATGGATAACTGACTGTTTGCATGGCAGTTGGCACCAGAAACACCATATATATGGCAATTTTTCAAAGAAACATTGTCTCTTTTACATTCCAAATGTAGAATATTAGCAGCAAAGATGGGAGATCATTGTATTCCTAATGCATCGTTGGTCTAGTTTTCCCTCAAGTATCTCATATATCACGGTGACCGCCTCCATGAACATACAGAATGCATGCATTTACTTGTGACATGCGGAAAAAGACAGATGTCGATATATATCAGTTATTACATTAGTATTATTCATGTTATGTGGAGGAGCGGATTAGACAGTTTTTTTGTGAAAATAGAAGCCTTTTCATTGAGACTCACTCAGTGATCCAGCCTTTGCGAAAACCTGCAGGACAGTGGCAATGTCCCTCTAAAATGCCACCAGTCCAGCAGATTTACAAGTGTAGCAGGACCGAATGTTCAGTCGTATGTTCGGCTTATCTGAACTAGAAGGATTCGGTTGGGCTTCTTAAGCTGAAATATGTATACCAATATACTGTGTAAAACTACATATCTATCCTGATTTGGCCATAAATGATTACAAATAAATCAATTTTTTTATGGACAAAACTCTTTTATACTTAAAATGCAGAAATCATCAGATATGCGGCTATTCGGTCCTCCAAAAATGTAGCCGGTCCTTTAACATTGAAAATTTGAGGACCGAATGTCCTGTGGGATGAAAAAGTTTTCGTAAAGACTGAGTGATCTACTTATACAATACTTCTTTCATATCAGTAGTGTATGCTGTGTTTGGATCTAACGGATAACTATATTCTGATCCTAAACTAACAAGGGACTATCTGTACACATGACCATTCAATCCTTAATAACGTCAAAGTACAACATTCCTGTGCAATGACTTATAATAAAACTAGTCACATTAGATAGGATGAAGAGAGGGACGGAATAAGATACAATGTACAAACATGCATGAAAAACAGTGGTTCATTTGATACGGCTCCAAGTGTGATACTAGTGTTGCCGGGATAATGCTAGGACGTCTTTTCTGTTAGCCAATTTGGCGAATTTACATCGATTTTGATTATCCAAATGTATTACCAATTAGCCAAACTTGTTTAGAGCTACATGTAATAACATTGGGATTTGAAAGCTGTCCATAAAGCTACATGTATTACTACAGAGGGTGACAACTCAGCACTACTGCCCAGTGGGCATAGAATTCAGTTCAATGTTGAAGCAACATTGAATCAACATTACCAACCATTTATTACTTTTTCAAAGTTCTATGCCCACTGGCTGCAGGTGCAGGATTCTGTCGTGGTAAAAGAAAATTGTGCGGGGGCAGGGGGAGGGATGGGAGTGTTGTGAAAGACCAACAGCCTACTGTCGCCATCAGTGCGATACCAAAGGGGTCACTTAATCATTCGTATCTACTATTCTCAGTAATGTTAAACGTGGTACATATTGACCGATATGCGCTGGAGTCTGCAACTTCTCTATATGACCTGTTTAGCGCTAGAATTAGCACCGGTTCTGAATGATATTGGAAATGTGTGAATATATATTCTATGCTTTCAAGAATAAGTGCCGGTCTTGTTTAAGGGCCGGGGATAAACAAAGAATACTGAAAATTAATGAGCGCCGGGGTGATTATACAGGCAACTACCACGGGATAAAAGTGGAACCCCCTATTTCATTTCCATTCACTTTTCATGGTATTTTTCTTTCGCAAAATTACATTGTATATAGTGTGAATTACAAATTGTGTAAACAGCATTGCTATACCACAAGGTTTGGTCACCTACTTGTTTGAATACAGGAAGACCACTAGCATGATTTTCTTCAACACTAAAACTTGTTCAAACTCAAAAACTCAAAACTCAAACTGTAAGTACATGTACACGTTGCCTCCTGTGTCGTGGGGTTTGTACCTGGGGTGCCGCTGTGACTGGTGGCGCCACCTGACGACTTACCCTGGTACTAAGTTACCCTTACCCCTTTAGGAGCTGCGCCAACAACCTGCCTTTGACCAGAGATCTCTGTATGTTTCTGCTTTGACCTACCGTTGCCAATGCCTTTATCCAGTCCCTGCACTCCCAGTACAAACCTGACCCCATCCTCCTTAATGGATTGCACATGTACCCCCTTTCCACGAATTTCATGTGAAAAAGTACACCTTTTTTATGGCACAATCACTGATTTTGGAGGCCCTAAAAGTACCCATTTTTTCACAAGAAAAATGCAAACATGTTTCAGAACTTTACCATTGTCATGAAAAACAACAATTAATGGAATAGTTTAATATGAATTTATTGCCAAACCGATATCCATAGGATATTCACATGTACATTGTATACCTTAATTATTTTATGGAAAGATTGGAAAGACACCTAGTATTTGAGGATAAAAGGACTTCCTCATAATGAAAACAGTGTAAAAGGCCTCCCCTTTGCAAATTTCGCACATTTTACTGTAAAAAGTGACCCCCTTCCCCAGAAAACGCAGACGTACATATTGCAAGAGTATGGCTCTGTGTCCGGGATTTTCCTAAGTATTGGGACTGCGGGAACCGGGGCTGTTACCTGTATCGCCGTCATCTGCATCGCGCCTACAAAAAAGGATTTGGTCATGTAAAAATTATAATCTAAGTGGAGAGACCACCTCGTCTGCTGGGCATTCTTTGTGCTGGTCATTCATCGTAAGTAAACACTGAAATGTTGGTATGGTGCTTTTATAAAGTATTCCTTGGTCGTCATGATGCATGAATTAATGTCGCCCTGGCGGCAGGTAGGCCTAATACTAGCCTGTGTCAGTTCCACACTATCCATTATCTGAAAAGTAAGATAAAAGCATCGTAAAGAATATATATGAATTGATATTGAATAAGATTTCTTGTCCAAGCTCCTTATTGAGTATGTCCACTCGTGCATAATGGACTGATATTACTGCATGGATAGATTGGACACCTGAAGAAGGCCATTTAGGGTCGAAACGTCGCGACAGTTATTGAAAATAAAATATCACTTCTGTTATTCTTCAAACCTGTTACTATTGGTGTAATGATTTACTTCAGAAATAGATTGGATAATAGTTGAACAGTAGGTGGATGTTGCCTTACATATCACCCCATATCATAGGTCTCCCATTAAAATAACATGCACTGATATGACTTAGATGATTTGGCCAAAAAAAGAGGTTTGTTTCAGGTTACCTGACCGACCCTTTCAAACCAAGGCCGACCCTACGTTTTTTTATGCAATTTTGAAGAAATTTCCGTATCTTTAATCTCTTTTGTTTGCAGAGAGGCTGGCTAGGACTTTCATGTAAAAAAAAAAAGTTTAAACAAGAATCCGACCTACCGACCCTACATTATCTTTCCATGTTACCTGAAACATACATTTCCTTTTCTTGGCCTATCAAATTCTTGATTCAAATTCTGAATCTTATCAAAGACTCGTCCAGGCATCCATATACCCCTGATAAACCCCAACCACACCCACCGCCCCCACCCAATGACAAATCCCCAGATTTCTTGTACACCCCATTAACATTATTGGCATCATTTACTCCATGCTTTCTTATAAAGACATATTTTGATATCATAATTGATGGTATCTAGTAAATGTGATATAGATGAGGCTTGATCAATGCATTACACCCATAATATTATATACCGTAAAACTGCGCGTATAAAAAAAGCCTAACTTGTATCGAAGCCGTGCGCCTAACTTTAACAAATTATATACTGTAAATGTAGATATATTCGCGCATACATATTTTCGCGATTTAGCTATAAAGTAGAATTTCGCGTGGATTTAGATTCGCACATTTTGGAGGGTGTTAGTTATATCACTATACTGGATAGATATGTACAGCGCGAAATAAAGTACATTTACAGTAAGCGACAGAGGGGTTTTGCAAATTGCTAATTTGGTACTGTTGTATACTTATCAAAACTGCACCCTATATAGTCATGTTTGGTATGGAAAGGAGTCTGCTTCGCATACACACAAGGTATTACGATACCGGCAAGCCCAGTGCAGTTACACTTATCAGTACTCACAGAGATCTCAAGTGTTTATGTGACGTTAGACAAGAGCGAAAGTTCTAAGATGATCAAAGTGTAAAAGGCAAATACAGAGAGCCTAGGACCCGTACATACGCAGTTGGCCAACGCACTTCAGTCAGGCTCACCACGCATCATTATTCCAGGCAGTTTGGATACCAGACACGTTCCCAACACAAAGGATATCCTACCTACACTACAGTTAGAGTATCTGAGACTTTTCCAGCACCTAGAAGGTACTACCTACAGAACAATATCCCAATTTTGGTACCAAACCAGTCTCCATAAGGTCCTACGTACAGTAGACTACTAGTATCGCCCACAGCAGAAGAAAGCCGGAGACAAGTATACTGCACGGGTAGGTCTCTATATGCTATGTCAGATGTAGACTATGCTTAGCCCTGTAACAACAGCAAGGCGTTTTAATGCACGTTTAAAGTGACCATAAAACTTGGTTACAACAAACCTCCTTATACAACGAATTTTGGTTTAATATTACAAACAGATTTGCTCGGCCTCGATTTTCATCCATACATTTCTATAGAAAAGTAGCTCGGTTATAAGGCCAAAAAAAAGGTGTGTTTCAGGTTACATGGTTTGAAAATCTAGGGTAGGTAGGTCGGATTTTTTTTTTCTAATTTAATTTTTTTTTACTTTAGCCTGAAAAGTACCCAGAAATCGACTCACGAACTACAATGCCGATTCGCCGACGACCGCCTCGACTCATAAACTATCAGATCGACCCTTAAATAGCCCGAAAATGACCCAAAATACAAACATTATTTCAAAATTGCATAAACATTTCTAGGGTCGGCCCTGTTTTGCTAGGTAGGGTCGGGTAACCCGAAACACACCTTTTTTTTTTAATTTGGCCTAATGAAGTGCTGTTGGTCTGAACTTGGTTATAATAAACTTTTCTTTTGTGTTCAAAAATATGGTTAACAATTTCCTTGAATTATTGAAAAGTAGTACAGAAACAGGTCTCGATTTTCATCCATACATTTCTATAAAAAAGTAGCTCGGTTATAATGAAGTGTTGGTCTGAACTTGGTTATAACAAACTTTTCTTTTGTTTTCAAAAATATGGTTAACAACTTCCTTGAATTATTGAAAAGTAGTACAGAAACATAGCAAAAAAACCCAGTAATTCTTATAATTCCCCAATAGAAGCAGTACTCTTATCGGGTAAAGTCATGCCAAAAGTAGATGGCCCTACACCAGGGAAATGCCCCTACAGTAGCTACACTAGAGATATGCCCTTACACGAGGAAGAAGCCCTCAAACTCGTGGTGTGTACATAATTTATCAAAAGTTATACCACAGTGGGCACGGAGAACAACGCCTATAAGGCCTGTAAGGCTCCTTCACTGCATTTCGCGTACAGATTGGTACACCTCCTATAACTACTACGTAATGGAGGTGATGATTGTGATGACCGCCGTCTCCCTCTACCCACTGAAAGCCTGGGATCACCCCCATCCCCCTTCAACTACCCGTCAACAATGGTTGAGAGTGGGGGTTGTTGCCATTGTTGAGGTTCTCGAGATTTTGGCCCCTGTCACACTTAGCCCCATGTCATAGTCCAATGTTCCCTGAAAATTTGAGTCAGCTAGAGTTAGCTTGTGTGACCAGGTCACGCATTGCGTCAAAAACGTGTACATTGCAGGGGGGGGGGATATTGCATGGGGTTTGCGTTAGACGCACTACTCAACGCAATGTGTGTCGACGCAGAGGGTCTCAAGCTGGCACAGTTTGCTTTTATGCGTTGGTCACATGACCTGTTTGGTGTGAAGGGGGGAGGGGGGTTGTGAGGGGGAGGGGTAGGGGAATCAGTATTAATGGGAGGTAGATATAAAAAGAACAAGGGATATACCATTCCCTCTGTTGTTCTTTTTATATGTCCATCTTTATTAACATCAATTGAAAGAATCTTGTTCATTGAGCGCTACCTGCCGCCTATCTACCCCATGTCACTGAATATTCAGAATCATGACGAAGTGTACGAAGGTATATTATATGCTCCGGAGTAGCTTGCATATTTTCAAAAGAGAGTTACGGACACATTTCCTACTAATCATAGATTTCTGACGATACTGAGGTTGCCTAAAGGGTTCTATTTAGATACAACGGAATTCGTTTATAACGAACTGTTTTGCTTGCCCCAAGCACTTCGTTGTAACGGACCAAACCTTCAGTGCGGTTTCCACAAAATTATAGTCTATAGGTGAGGGTGATACGCGAGTTTTTGGCACCCGTGATAAAACTATCAGTGTCTCTCAAACATTTCAGCTCAAAGATATCATCGTTTTGTTTCTTACATTGTATTGGTAGTCTTCTCTAGCATATCTTCTATCTAAATCGCATTTGAGACAATCACTCCATTATCGATGGAACTCCCTAATACTGTTCTCTACTGACCGTCCCAACGTGACTCCCCTGGATGTTAGGACTTTGAAGTGATCACCCTCTGATACCTACACCTAATGGTTAGTGGCAAGGCATGGCCATCTAGCATGTACATCGTGTACTACAAATTATCCGCTCCTTTTCAAGGTTATCTAAAGAGAAACACACCTTTTTTTGGCATTATTAAGAGAAAAATTGGTCTAGAGGAGGCAACCTATTCCCAATAGACTGACATCTGGGAATTATATTTTAACCATAATCGCTCAGATCATTATTAACTGAAGATAGAATAACATATGGGAAACGTGATTTGAAGATTGTGACGACAGGTCATAAATATGCACATTTTATGAAGATGAGCATTATATATACCGGGTAGGCCTCTTGTGTTCTAGCGATTTGCAGTGGCTCAATAATTAATATTCAGATACTCATGTAAAACAATTTCCCAATATATCAAGGAGAGATTTATTAAATATGTGTCATTAAGTTTCATATTTTACGCATGTGTTGCACTCTGGATGAATCGTGTTATTTTGTAAATGTGTGGATTTTCTCCGGCCTTTTCCTTTTTTGTCCCCACAGAAAGATTTTTGACACTAATCTGTAAGAATAATAATATATGTGTGTGAGAGATAATCTTAGAAGCAGAAGAATAAGTAGTATTGGTCCCTGTTCATTCATATCAAGGGGACATGGGCTAACACATATTATTTTGACTGCTTCATCAGAGACAGAAAGAATGGCCAAAGGGACCAAATCAGAAAATAGCAGTAAAATATATTGTCGGCAGACATGGGTGACTCAAAAATGCAATAACATAATACATGGATTTTATAGATAACACTTACCAATGGGGTCAGTGCAGTGTTTGCGTCTTCAGTCTTATCTCTGAGATGTCAGACACTGTTTAGACGGAGAGCCTCTACCTCAGTAACAGAAGAATGTCGTTGTGTTCCGTGCTGCCTAGCATGCCCAGTTATTTTGCTTAAAGTGTAAAAGTAATCCCTTTTCTTTTTAGGATAAACAGTTTAACATTGTTCAATTGTCACTTAATTGACAGTGGGGATCAAATGCACCTTCGCATAGAATAAGAAGAATTGTATGTCAATGCGCCATATCAATTCTTTTATCATGTGAATTCCCTGTCTATATGCCAGGTGCCATCTCAAAATAGATATAGGCTGAAAAGGTTAATGGATGTCATAACACTTAAAATTAGTAGCCCTAAATAAACCCTTTCTATCAAGCTGGTCAAAGATGGCACTCTGTCAAAGACCGTAAAATTGGCCCCATCTCATGAGACACACCCATAAGTCATTTTGACGAGTCGCGAGTTGACGTGACAATTCGTGACTCATTCTTTGAGCTCTTAAGATAAAATAAATTTTGCCTGAAATACTTTTTTGGGCCTAGTACTATGGTTATAGTCAATCGTAACTAGGCTAAATACTTAAAAGAGGGCAATGTCAATAAATTTGTATTGTGACACCTAAATGCATGGGTATCTAAAAACAATATACCTGCCTCCGACAGCGGTTCCCTATGGTGGAGACATTTGAAAAGGTCTCATTAAACATAACATGTTCAGGTGTTAGTATCTTAATGACAGCATTAGAAAAACTTCGTATGAAACCCAAGTTAACACAGTATCAGTTAGACTGACCTATTATAGAACTAGTCTTGAAGAATAAACAATGGCGATCAGGTTTTATAAAACATGATTTAACTTAGCGGGCCCCTCATCAATCCTGTGTATAGAAGTGTATAGAGCGTAGTGTTTGTGCATATTGTAAAACTTTTTTTTATTTCGCGCTGGACATGGTTTGATGGATTTTGTGGATTTTAAAATCAGCGAAAATATGTCCAGTGGGAATAAATAGTCATACAACTACCACAGTCCAAAATTCGTGAACTCAAATACACGGGAAATTGTACTTTTCAGCAAATTCACAAAAATGTATACATGTAAAAATATCTATGTTTACAGTATTGTCTTATCTCAAGATGGTTGCTTATCTAGCTAAGACACGACTGTGGTTTGATCATGGCTTCTGGACCTACACATTATGGAGAAGATCAATAGGCGTATGTCCCAGAAATGTAGCAGCTTATCTTAAGTTGGTGTCTTATCTATTTGGTTTGGTCCCTAGACGCACCTCCCCTTATTAGCCTACCCCTGGACATGGTACACAGTTAAGCTGGGACTCCACTACCCGATTTTCTGGTCAGATCGGACCTATCCTCACAAATTTGACCAAAACAGATGTAAATATAAACAACCCTATGCTTCAGGTTTGTTGATATTTACATTTTGTTTGGGTCCGATTTGGGAGAATAGGTCCGATCAGATGAGAAAATCGGGTAGTGGAGTCGCAGCTGTATACGGTATATCAGATCTAGATGTACAATATTATATTTAATAATCAAACATGCATGGAGTGGGGCCCTTAATGGGGGGGGGGTCCCGTGCAATAACGTATAGATTACTTGAGAAACAAAGTAAAACAAAGTAAATATTACATGGTGTTATGTGGGTCTCCATGTGCATTAGAATTGGTGTGGTCATTGAACTGTATTCTGACGTTAATTAATTCAAGGTTGATTAGAGTAGACAAAATGAAGTTAGGCTAGCTGCAAAATACACGTTTTTCTATTGTTTAAATGACGCTGAAAGAATGTCTAAACCGATCATTCTTGGTGCTAAGTGGGTTTCATCGAAATTACTGGGGTCTGTTACATAATGAATGGGCGGATACAAATATTGGTCAAAGTATTGTATTGTGACGTTCACGAAAGCAAAACTTAGTCAGGGGATGGGGACTGCCCGCTAATACATCTAGACTTCTACGCTTTTCGTTATGTGTATACGGGACTCTTGTGCTATGCACTCGAGCCCATACACATAGGCATACACTCAAGGCATACAGAATCTAGACGCATTCTCATGCAGTTTTGGTTTAATATGACATTGGTCCTTTTTCTAGAATCTTTATGGTGCCTGCCTTGGTCAGAATTTTTGAGGGATCCTCCATGAGCATTACGCTTATTGTATTTATTAGTCAGGAAACACGGTACTCATTCAATACCTAAAGTTGTATTATGCATAATCCTTGACATTTATAAGATACATGCACACCAATAATTGATAAGAATACATTTCGCAAGCCTGGAAAGGCCCCCTCAGCTTACCTTTCTGGTAATTGGCTGACATTGCTTGGGGACCCTATCCTCTAAATAGTATTCAAGGCACCTTGTATAGAGTGTTCAGACAATTTCTATTGACTGCAGAAAAGGCGAGTTTGTCATGCAGGATAGATAGGCGGGATCCTAACTAAGGGAATGCTGGTAGAATTGTAGCTCTAGCACCACTAGAACCATTTTAAATCAATTTTTCATTGCAGAAAGTAAGGGGTATTGACAGGACTGGATCACATATTGCTTGATATCAATTGATATAGAAATGGAACTATAACCTACTCCTTTGGACGTAATATCACTCTAAACTGTAAAAGGAAAAAAGGAAATATGTGGGGAGGAGGTGTCCAGATTCCTTCAGAAAAAGGCTTATTTATTAGACCTAGTTTGATCAATAGTGCAAGTATTGGGATTGTACATGTTGTCTGGATATGATTAACATTTTGGTAGGGTATATGGGTCCAGAGGCACACCTATTATCCAATATGTTTCCATGTCAACAAGGACACCCATTTAGGCTTCAAAATGTTCTTTATACATTCCAAATATAGACGCTTTTCACTTAAACAAGTTTTAGCCTGTTTCTTCCATTTTAACCCATAGTGGCACCCCCTGGTGGTTAAAATCGGAGCTAATCCTGTGGGCAATATCCTTTCATCATTGCCAGCTCACATAGGTAGAGTTCATGATGTATCTACCTTAGGAATGTAGAAGGAACAAGGTGCTATACATAGCTTCATTCTGCATTGCTATAGTGATGCTGTTGCTATGCACAAATAACAAAATATGACAGTTGCTAGGCAAGCTATTGACTAATGCGTATATAGACGTACATTCTATGATATAGTTATCTTAGAATAGTGCAAGGTGGTCTTTATAACATCCTTACCTAATGCCACAGTATTTAGTTCTGTTACCATAGATAAATAGCAAAATATGCCTGTTGCTAGGCAACTATCACAGATACAGAAAAATGAACCTCACCACATGATTCCCTATAGCTAATTTAGGGGGGGGTAGGTCCAATTAGAAAGTTGATAGCTTTATTTTCTACAGATATATAGCCCCACTAAGCTGTAATTATACTAATTAACCTAATTGGCCTAAAAATAGCTCAAATGGTAAAAATAAAAAATGGAGCGGTATCCTATCTTCTTCAGCACATCTAAAGCTATAGATATCAGTTGAGAAACTGCCATAACCACAAAATTCCCACGGAAATACAATTGCCCCCCCACTACTGCCAGAGTGTAGCTGGTGGTGATCCAGGTGCAGTGGAGGGTGACTTACATAGGGAATGCACTACTTCTCAGAAAGGATAGCACCACATATCTGTGTATTATGCTGACTTAAATTCATCAATTAATCTAGATCTTTGGACAGTATATACTAGACACATATAGAATTTAAATATGTGGTCACACACTTTGAACCTCCTAGAATTTAAAGGTGCTTTGATATACTTTAGAAATGATTTTATTGTAGCTCTGCCTCTAGAAATCTGAGGATAGGGTGTGACATCATTAAATGTAGGTTTATATCATGGCTTTCCAATGCAGTCATTTCCAAATTAATCAGAGAAGATTACCCAGCATAATAGTCATTCTCCTACAGAGTGTCTTTGCAGAGCTGTCAATTTGCAGTGCCAAAAGTGGGTGCTCCACAGGCAGCACACACTTCCCAGTTCCCACTTACTCATTCAAATATAACCACTACTCAACCTGTTCAAATCATTGCAGAAACTTCATATTTTGTAGACTGAAACCATAGCCCTCCAATGGTATGAAGATATGTATATTAGGAGCCAATTAGCCATGAATAAGACAGGAGTGGAAGGAGAGGGGAAGTGAGGGGAAAGGGCTAGTTGTCCGCGCAGTGGCATGCCACTGTGAACGGCCTACCAGTACCACTGTGAACGGCCTACTTTGTATTTGTTGTCCGTAGGGAAAGCAACATCCTTGTGAAACAAACTATTCAAAGTGAATACCACGAGGCCGTACAATCAGAAATCAATAGTTGATGGTACTTCTGCATGTCAAAGCTTATCTGAAGGTGGTCACCTATCTATATTGTGTTGATGGTCTAGTTTATACAAGTGCCGACATCCCAACCTAGGCCAGTATGAGAATTGTATGTTAATCTATGTTTTCGACACACACACGCATACACGCTCTTTTACTATGTAGGCTACTACCGGGGTAGTGTGAGATTTATAAAAGAAACAAAAATTGTGCATCACTTTTGTTGGCTTTTTTTTTCTAAATATGGGTTGATTTGTAGAAAAATGATGTATTGTATAAATCTCCTTGGATTCTTGACTTCTGGACACAAGAGACCTGTTGTGTTTCTGACTTACCCTGCTCTAGTATTTCCACAAGACTAGGTATGTGGGTATGTTGGTAGGGGTATCTTCGAGCCCCAAGCTTAAAAAAACTTTTTCTTCCTTGGCCTTGATTATACATGTATACATAATAATTGCATATCATTTTAGCCATAAGATATGAGTGTGCACTATACTAATGTTTCGATTGTCACAATCACCCAGGCCTATTGGTTTGAATATTAAATCAACCCAGTTTGGACAGGCTTATAGATGGTAAATATAGTTCCAGAAATGCCTCAGACTTAGTCTTAGATAATGAAACCATTTCGGAAAAGCGCTCAAATTCGAGGAGTGGTTTCCGACTGTGGTTTGTAGCTTTGTTTAATACCTCCTCTTATATTGTCTCGGCCTCTCTGATTGCGAAACCCACTGTGGGCATCGACACATAGACAGAAATGTCATATGTTGTGAGTAGGGTGAGACTGAGGGATCAACAGGAGTTGTACAACCGTGGTGTGTATCAAAAACGGGATGTGTAGTAACTACACAGTTACTACACATCACGGCTGACCATGCAAACATGATGTGTATCAAATAAACGTGATGTGTAGTAACCATCCAACCGTGATGTGTATTAACTAACGTGATGTGTATAGAACCAGAAATCCCATGCTATTTGGTTAGTTATCAATAAAACTGAGTTTCATAATATCACTCTTTGTTATGGGCTATAATGTATTGAGCTTATTTGTCATTTTCGCTAAGTGATGTTAACTTATGTTTGAAAGGCGGTTCCTGCAAAACTACCAGGAGTGTGACACTAAGTTCAATTACTAAATCTGCTCCCCCATGGGTCTTTTCCCTATGCTGGTCACATATGATCATATACGTAATGTAGAACTTCTAAGGGAGTGGTCACTTTTTAACAGGGGGGGGGGCGTGGATTTGAGGAGGGGGGCCAAAAATAATGTGGATTCCTTGAAGAGGGGGGGGGATCAAAACATTTGTAGAGTGTAGTCACCCCTTTGTAGCAGAGTGTCTGGAATTGGGAATTAAAGTAGCATAGGACTATGGCTCAGGCACTTCGACTATTGTCAGCCTGTATAGCTCACCGGCAATAAGTGTCAATAAGTTGGTGTATAGAGATAACAAGATCAATCATCGTTTGCACAGAGCTAACATGCTAAAGTGCTGTCTTATCTGTTTGTCATGCGGTCCAACCTATGGTTCCGAACATGGAAAAGCACGGATAGTTTCAAGTGCAGATCTGTATTCACGTTTTAAAATTAACTCACTGGCAATAAGCCACTCTGTTTATGCGTAATCATGAAATAAACTTTACTCAGGGTCACATGACCACTTGAGGGTCATGCAGAATGCCCCATGCAGAAAGAGATCCAGTTTCTGAATGGGGGTGAGGTGAACATCTATTCTAGTACTTAACATGGTGATTGTCATTCCCACCATGACAATCACCATGACACAATATGAGATAAAAGATGGGTATGCACTGTAAAAACTGTGTTTAGCTTTAAACACCAAAAAAGCTAAACATTCGTTTGGCCGAAAACCATGTATCTAAGGTTATGCTTTGACGTTACCAGGCACTGCCGCCATATTGGGCTGGGTACAGTGTTGTCGCCTGTGCTTTGCGCTCTGATTTTATGCATTTATAAGTATCAGAATAATTTAAATAGCTACACACATATTCATATGGACATCATGAACACAAATACGTTGAAAAAATGAAAAATAAAAATCGACCCCAAATTAGCTCCTAACCCATCTTTAAACACATCATTTCTAAATGCCTAAACACTGAAGACATGCATGTGTTTAGATATTTAGAAAATAAAAACTTATGCAGGTGGGTGTTTACGATATAAACATACATTTTCTTTGTGGTTAGCCTTTAAAAATTATGTTTACCACCTGTTCAGCATTTAAACTGTAATTATTGCACAAAAAGTAGGTCTGTGATTTGAGGTTTAGACTAATAGAAATAAGGAGCAGAAAAGTATAGCCACTAGGGACACCTGTTCTGTGGGATACAAGAAAATAAATAGCAATATTCCCTCCATCATTCTGTTGTACACATTTCCCAGTTACTTAGTATGGATGCTATATGTAACATATGTGATGAAACTCTATAAAAGTGTTTGTTTATACTCCATGCTATCTGAATATAAGATGAAAAATTGGACCAATAATATATCCTAACATGCACATTACAATCACCATAAACACATCAGGTTCACCTAAACACGATCTAACTAAACACCTACTATATCTAAACGCTATTCGTCTAAATGCCTAATAATTCTAAACACTACATATGATGGGATCACGTCTGCCCGTACCAAACAGAGGTACATCTGCCTTCATAAGGCAGATGTACCGAGGTTTGGTGCGGGGCATGCGTCAACCTGGCATACAATACAAGCTTTATTACACGACCAGAAGACAATTTTCCAGCCCTCCTACCTTTTAATTGTTGTTTACACTGCAAATTTAGTTGTTTATATCGTTAATTTGCATCGTTCACATCGTCGTCTGCTTTGTTTACATCGCCACCATTGTTGTGTCA
Source organism: Harmothoe impar (assembly GCA_947462335.1). Taxonomy (NCBI): domain Eukaryota; kingdom Metazoa; phylum Annelida; class Polychaeta; order Phyllodocida; family Polynoidae; genus Harmothoe; species Harmothoe impar. The sequence goes on along the minus strand of OX381717.1, from coordinate 10,724,043 downwards.
CGTGACCAACATGCTGGCTTCTGATTGGTCTAGAGCACCAAAAAGCGTACCACACATGGGGTTGGTACACAAAAGCGTACCACACCTAAGGCTGGTACGTTTTTAATGGTTAAACAAACACAGGATCGTATTAATAACGTTAGGTCGTGTAATAATTAAACATTCTACAGTTCTACACACTATATACCTAAACACGTCCTTGGTCTAAATGGTATAAATGTAAACACCTACTAGATCTAAACACTTTGCACACTAAACACATTTTATCTAAACATGTTTAGAAATTAAACATGTTTAGATGGAAAAAGGTGTCTCAAAATGTGCGAAAAGATAGTGTTTAGAAAAGTGTTTAGCCTCCAAACATGCACATTTATATCCTAAACACAGTTTTTACAGTGTGGTGTAGGTCTACTCTGTTTGTAATTTAGATTGAATACCAACCCTCATTCCCCATCCTTTGTCAAAATCATATAGTGCAGTTCTCTTCTCTCTGTGTTTGCCCATTCAACACAACTGCTTTAATGTGCAAAAAATATATTACATGCTCGAGAATTACCCATACGAAATTAGCTTTCCAATAATATATAACACTTCATAAAAAGTCTCCTATGTCTGTAATGGCTTTTAGAGTCATGTAAGGCTAACTCCAATTCCAGTTCACTTTATTGTCACAGGAGTTTCTTTGGTAATTCCTAGAATGCGGGGCAGTGTGTCCGTGCAGGGCCGCTGCCTGAGGCGCAATGCCAGGTAGTGGCAGGTGAGAGTGCCCAGTCCAGTCCTGACCAATCAGATCGATGCATTCTGGCACCTGGGGAGCATGACCCCTACTGACCCCTATTAGTCCTGGAGGGGTAGACTTGGTTAGTCCCTGTGGTCATTCTGATTTATAACAAAATAATATACGCGTACATTATTTCCCCCATAAACTTTCTCATAAACAACTGTCTATTACATATAACGTAAAGCCTCGTGTATAAGCCTAACTTGCATATTAGCTGCACCTAGACTTTGGGCCAATCCTAGAAGTCACACTGGCGATCTGATTATGGCGACTTTGCTACTGTAGCATAGTAGCAAAATCTCTGAAAAAGCTGCACCCCTATTCTTGGACTATCATATAAGCCACACCTGTGACTCGCTTAGTAGCCATTTACCTGTATAGCTTAGTACTATTTCGATTTTATCAGAGTTATGATATTGATTAATGTTTTGTCTTGGGGGATACAGGTGTAACACTATTGAAAAGGTATACCCTGCCCCCATCCCCTCCATATAGAGCTGTAGATTGTTTGTAAGCATCCGAGTTACAAAATATAAAATTGGGATGTAGCTAGACATCTACAGCAACACAAAGATATGCTTGTACAAAAATGCATTTTTTCTATCTATGTGCATGGAAATTTACAGATTGACAGTACCCAGAAATCAAATGTACTATGTCCAACTATATAGTATCCCTGATAAAGACACGATTTAAGATAAACTGGTAGCTTTCACAATAAACTTTACATTGACATTTTCCCCCTCTTTAGGTCTTCACTTTCCCACCATCGCTAGACATCCAGTGCACCGTCTCGACTTCAACACCACAAGATTAACGACTTAACCTTCAACCACATTCAGCATCTCCCTTCAGCTACAGATTATCTCCATCTAGAGGGTCAACATCAGAGCGGTACATCATCAGAGCCCGGTAAGTGTTTTTTCAGTTATAACTAGTTTTATTATGCACTCAGTTACTCCTTTGTTTTCCATTATAAGAACAAAGAGTGAAAATATTATCAAGAGCACTTAATAAATGATTTCTGGCCTATCCTTGTACTGGGAAAGTACTTATTTTCATGGGTTCAATTTTTCGCGTATGAGTGAAAATCAGCAAATTCAGGGGTGTTTATTTCATACTAGCGTATAAAAAGTTCTCAGATTTTCCATTTCCGCAAAAATCTCTAAAATTTTTACTAAGCAAAATAAAGTACTTTAACAGTATATGAATAGGGATAGGTTAATAAACAACTGGCAACCAAGCATTCTGACATGAGTTTGTTTACTTTAAAATATCAAACATCATGATGCCTTGAGTGAGAGCAGTCCCCTATGTAACTGATGTACCTGAAATGATTGAGATTATCTTTTATTCATTATAATGACATAGAAACATGTAGCCATTGTTTATTTGAAATTATTCTTATTTTGCTTTATTACATTTTATTTTGAAAGAAGTACCAATCAGGAGCCTCCATCAAGGGTAGTGTCAGGCATGATGAAAATTGAACAGCATGACCAACAGTTGTGCACAGATATCTTGTTTCTTAAACAATATGTGCATGTAGCTAGATATCTACAATATGTGCATCTTTTTACATGGAAATGAAGAAATAACTGAGTGTATGATTAACACAGTCCCCCTAGAGAAATGATCTGCCAGGCTTGCATGAGCCCTGTACTTTCCCTCATCTCAGTCTTGATATCATGAAGGCCATGGAACTACCTGACAGATCATTTATCTAGTGGTAACCTGTTAGTATAGATTTAGTTTATAAGATTTACTATTAAAGTGACATTATCCGATGTTTAGGACTCAAAAATCAATTCAGTAAAAGTGAACCAGAATGTTCCCCCGTAGCCATACTTTGTGTTCTACCTACTTCATTTGACCTCATACCCTAGAATTTAGCTTAGGATTCAAATAATTATTAGATTATGGCGCAATTTACCACCTTTAGAGTGCACACTATAATTCCCCCATTAAAAACACACTGCAAAAATACTATTCTTCGGTCACATCAGACATTGTAATTAGGCTTTTATTGCATTAAGATTTAAAAATGAATAAAAGAAATCGGATCATGACACTATAAGTATATTAAGTACTCAAGATGTTCAGGGACAGCTGTGAGATACTTGAGGTTTCAGATTTAGTGTTTGAACAACAGTCTCCACATGGCAGGACCTCAGCTTGGACATGAATGGTAAGTCGTGGAGGAACAGGATGCTGACATCAAAGAAGATGGCCTCAGAGAAGATGGCAGCACAGAAGACGGGTACGTAGCTTTATAAAAGACCTAGTCATAAGACTTAGCTACACCACAGCTGCCTCTGAACTTGGACATCGTTTTACTGTTTACAGAGGTGCCAGGCTCATAGGTTTTTGCAGCAGGTACTAACACTACACGTACGTTGGCATTTAAGCAAACTTTTGATTGCTTAAAAATTGAAGCGGGTTCAAGTTCTGTAAATGTCATGAAAATGTCATGGGTAGGTCACAATGACATTCAAGCATTTACGGGAATTAATTCGTTAAAAGAGTGACTTCTTGCAATAAAGGTTTTGCTTAAATACCAAAGTTCATGCATTGTAAGTCATCTGGAATGCATTTAAGATTATGTGGGATATTATTTTGCCCAGGTTGCAAAGTGATGTACCAGGTGCTCAGTCCATGCACCAACCTTTTCTCTCCCACAACTCTAATCAAAGCTCTTTCATATGCGGTGGATCCCGGCCCCCACCTCTTATTTTTATACATTCCCCTTTCCTTCTTAGACATGGTGGTTTAGAAGTCAGATGTCAACTGACTAGTGGCAATGTCCTCCATGGGCCCGTCTTCTCTCTGGGGCTGTTTTCTCATTGGCACTACCTCTCCAGTTCTCTCCTTTTGGCAGTATGCTGTAAGGCCTGTAAATACTGTTCTTTAGTCAGGTATGTAAGAAGAGATATTAATTTACCATACTCACTATAATCACAGTATAGCTATCTTAAAGTATACTTTTGAATCCAATGTGGTGGTATGAAGAGTAGCAGATACCAGTAACATATGCTAGGTAAGAACCTCTATATGAGACACCAGAAATTATAGTCTTTCTAAGATATAGAGTTGTGGTGTGGTACATTAGGACCTCTTCTTACACATAAATATCTGTATGAGGAAAGATATGTACTACATGCCTCTCTACACACTGGTAATTGCTGCTATGTGTGGCCAACTCATAGTCTCAAAGGTAAAACATTATTAAATCACGTACAAAGCATGAGAAAACATGCTGGTCTGCAGGTGGATTTTACATGCTGGAAATCTGGAGGACGATACAAGATGAAGAAGAACCTTTGAGATGTATCATTTTAGAAGGCAGTATCACATATCATGTTGACCAAGAAGGTAAGTGTTCAGAGGTAAGTATTTTTTAATTTTTAATTCAATCATATATAATTGTGTTTCATCACAGCTTGCTATTTTCAGGATTGACATTGAAAGTGACTGCCAGGTGTAATTTCTGTCACATCCAGGCAATCCCATGAGAGAATGAGTTTTTGCTGAAAAATAAACCAGGTAAGAAGTCATGCTAGTTGTACCTGATTCTCACTGAAATTTTGAATACATTTTTTTCTGCGAAAAAGGCAGGGGGTTACTATAGGTCAAAGACAGGGGTAGATACTAACGCTGGCCCGCAGCCAATGGCCCATAGTTTTGGGTCTGGGCCCGTAGATTTCTGCAAAATAGCATTCCTACGGGCCCAGGTGGCCCACAGGAGTATTTGGAAGACAATGAAAAAATGTGTGTCTGACAACTATAGTGATGCAATATATCCTTAGAAAGAGCGACATGTGCTCAAATTAATCATATTGATTACACTCTTTCATAGGCCAATCAGGAATATCCCTTAAGGAAAACATGATTGGCCCGGGCTGTAGTTTATTAGAGCTATCCCTGGGCCCTTGATAGGAAGACAAACAAATTTCACTCCTTTTGAGGGAAAAGGCCTATGTCATGATAGTATGTGTTACTTTGCTCCAAAAGGGGCGTGCACATTGATTTCCAGGATTTTTGGCCAATTACTATGATCCTACGATGCTGCTATGACTGTGGAATGCGAATGGAACAAAACTTTCCTTTTTAGCTTCTTTTTGAGTGATTACAGATCTTCTTTTATTGATATTTCAATTATCAAGCTCTACAGAGCTGTTCAAAGTTGCATGGTTACCAGAAAATGGTGATTTTCTCAATTTCCCCTTAAAATCAATTTTCTTTTGGTAACTACACCACTTTGAAAGGCTCTGTAGACCTTAATATTTGCAATATCACTAAAAGAAGCAAAACGGGCCTCCATCATAACACCAGATATTAATTTCAATTATCAGATCTGCGAATGATACTTTTTTTTCCATCCCACAATGCCATTCCAATGAAAATAAGCTAAAGAAAGAACGTCTGTCACTTCATTATAATTGATCATGTGATCAACAAAAAGAGTGTTTGTGGACCAATTGAAGAAATGTTGCTGACAATTATATTCATTCAAATAGTTTATAGTTCAGTTTTCTGTTTAGGTGGGCTTTGCCTTGTTCAATAACTCAGTTGTGAACTATTTATGTGAATTTCTGTCTATTTAGTGTCATTGCAATCTGTCTCAACGTAGACTGTACTCCTGTCTTTATCCAATTATCCTATACATTGGCATCCAATCTGCATATTAGATAAACATTTTTACAACGTACCAGGTTCCACATCAATATCAGAGGATAACTGCACTGCATATGTACTTTGGGTTTTGAATTTGAACCAATTTTCTCTCATACTTCACAACATCTCACTAGGGTAAGTTGCAGCTGCTCTGGCCCTAGTAAAGGTATGCTATAATATATTGCTTATTCAAGCATACTTCATCAAATTAATTCATATTAGGGTAGTTGTCCTATTTCAGTATTCAATGTTACGGTATAAAATTGCTAGTTCATCTGAATGTAAATATATTGTAGCTCACTTAATGAGGATGATCAACTTTCATGATATTTTACCTGATATTGTACCTGACATTTTGTGGCTTGACATTACAGCATTGTGCATTAGACATATTTCTTTCTATATCCAGTATTATTCCCAAATTGCTGTTGCTTGCCATATAATGTTTATTACTATACCCAGCATATGCCTGTCTGCCCGTGGTGTGGTGCATGTATTGATATGCTTATGGCCATACAGTGGCTGTATGGTTTCTCATGTTGTTTTTATTCAGTATTTCACATCAGGCTGTGTCTCATGAGATCGGGTCATTGTGAACGTCTTTGGCCAGGTGCCAGCTTTGATCGGGTATTAGCGTTGACTGGGTGCCAGCTTTGAGCGGCTTGATAGAAAATGGTTTATTTAGGGCAGATGGAGATATAAACGGGCCAAAAAGGTTAATTCATGTTACAACACTTAAAATTAACATAGTCATTCAATTTATACACCGATTTTATCTTATCTATTTTTATCTCATTCAGACAGATAATATTACTCTTTATTGTCTTTCATTAGGCTGGTAGCTCACATATTTTGATTTGATACAGAGAGACTTGAGGTAGCCACATATTTCCGAGGTGAGAATTTTGTGCATCACTTAATATACAGATTTAAATGCTCTTTATCGATTCATGTTTTGGTACTGTGGTGTGCAAAGATAGCAAAAGTCACATTACAGTTTTGACATGGTGCAAGTGTAAACAATACATATAGATAAGATTTAATAGTTGTTTACCAAACAGTGATCACATTATAAATGCAACAGAGATTAAGTTAATTGTGCTTATGCATGATATTTCTGTTTCCTCTACTAGAAAAATGTCTGATTTACATGAACTAAGATAATTTACCAATAATCAATTTCTCCCCTGTAGGATATTTCCAAGACAGTGGGTTGTCCGAATTCCACGTGTAAAACGTTCTGTACACTACCAACTACACTATGGATTTCAAAGGTTTGTGGTTTGTTCCTAATACTCACTAAATCAATAGTATGTAACTGCAGCAATCCAGCTAACAATTAAGAATCTATCATATTCAACGTAATAAGTGTACAGTGTGCTTAAAAAATGATTATGGACACCTTTTAGTAGTTAAGAGTTTAATTGGAGTAACACATTTAGATATTTTTGGTTATTCATAGAATTAGAATCGGCCAAAAACAAGAGGTATGCCCTTAATAAGTGCACACCATTACTAGGGTGTGTGCACTTATTACATCGAATGCAGTAATACCTATACTCTGAATGTAAAATATATTTGACAAATATATTGTATTGAATATAATCTCTTTATTACAATAGATTAAAATACTTGAGTTCTTATACCTGAATTCAGAACACACTCTCACACAAAGAGGTTAGCCTCGACACAGATCCCTACTCCACCAATAATGTGGAGTTAGGGTTTCACAGCCATCCCAAACCTATATAGAGCAGGAAAGATGCAGGCGACCATCTGTGTGCAATCCAGACCCAAAGATACAGCGGAGATCTTTTTACCAGTCTACTCTTTACAGAGAGTTCAGCTAGACTGGGGTACCCGCTCCCGAAGCACACATTTTATATACCTAGTGTTGCATAACCCCATAGATGCACAAACACCTCAGATCCAAACATACTGTTGAATTTCTTTGGATATACAGCAATATAATATTATGTTGTCTTTCCATTATATGATATTTTGATAGGTTATCAGAAACAGGTGGTTACTTTTCAAATGATTCCTGCTAATATATGTAAAGCACACTATGTAGGTGACTAAAATATTGTGGTTCAATGTCTCTCTATTCCAGGAGCCTGTTTCCAGACCCCAAAACAGATCTGGCAGCGTCTGACGACCAGTACGTCAAGTGATGAGCGTCTGAAAAAGAACATGGAAGCTGCCGGTCTGCAGGTCCATGAACCCACTCCCAGGAACGGGGACTGCTTCTTTGAGGCAGTCAGCAGTCAGCTGCGCCGCCTGGGTCTACCCAGACTAAGTGCCACCCAGCTGAGGGAGGATGTGGTGAAGAAGATCCGCAATACACGCAAGATTGAGGTAGGACACCAATACATTGATTAGAAAAAAAACACATTAACTTTAAACACTAATTAGAACAACAAAGTTTGGGCAGTTTTTCATGATCCCCACCCTCTTACTTATTTTATATTCGCTGTAAATAACAACTAGATATTCTACAAATGTTTTATGACATGCCAGGAAACTGGGGTGAGGCTAGGGCATGCTAGTGGCAGCTTGGGCGAACTGCTTTTGTGCCTAGCTCAATGGGTGAGGTTGGGTGAGCCTTGGGTGAGCTGCCCTAACCCTTGCACATGCCCACCCAATCCCACCCAGTAGCTAGCTGGTGGTGGGGGAACTTGGGTGAGTGGTGGGTAAGACCTTGCACAAAGGGTGGGTTTGTGTAAGCTTGGGGTAGCTTGTCCAAGTTTAAATATTCCAATGTGCAATATGATATATATAGGTTCCTTATATATCAGAACCTCATACCCACAATATAGTATAGTGGTCAGCACTGTCACTTTGTACACGAAAGGTCCAGGGTTCAAAACTCGGTCATCTCAATCTTTGCGCCACTTTATCTTGAAGTGTCTATTTTTACAAACCTGACATTACAAATGTCCACACAATACATCTCACACATCAATTAAACTTAAAACAAGGGAGAACTGGGGGAACTTGTTTTTATTGAGCTACGCTGGGTTTGCTAAAGGTCCCTAATGTAAGGCCCTGTCCCAACTCCTCCACAGTACCATACACTCCCACCCAGCAAGGCTGCATTAGGGCAACATGGCACACAGCTGGATAGGGCTAGCCCAAGGTGCAGGCTTGTGTGAGGGAGCTGCGAGCAGCAAAACATTACAATGGTCCAATGTGACACATACACATAGGTTTCTTATATATCAGAACCTCATACCCACAAGATAGTATAGTGGTCAGCACTGTCACTTTGTACACGAAAGGTCCATGGTTCAAAACTTGGTCATGTCAATTTTCCCCCCACTTTATCTTGAAGTGTCTATTTTTACAAACCTAACATTACAAATGTCCACACAATACATCTCACAGGTCAATTGAACTTAAAACAAAGGAGAACTGGGGGAACTCGTTTTTATTGAGCTACGCTGGGTTTGCTAAAGGTCCCTTTTGTAAGGCCCTGTCCCAACTCCTACACAGTACCATACACTCCCACCCAGCAAGGCTGCATTAGGGCAAAATGGCACACAGCTGGATAGGGCTAGCCCAAGGGGCAGGCTTGTGTGAGGGAGCTGCTAGCAGCAAAATGTTCCAATATTCCAATGCACACATACACATAGGTTTCTTATATATCAGAACCTCATACCCACAAGATAGTATAGTGGTCAGCACTGTCACTTTGTACACGAAAGGTCCAGGGTTCAAAACTCAGTCATGTCAAGCTTCCCCCCACTTTATCTTGAAGTCTTTTTATACAAACCTAACATTACAAATGTCCACACAATACATCTCAGAGGTCAATTGAACTTAAAACAAGGGAGAACGGGGGGAACCCGTTTTTATTGGTCTATGCTGGGTTTGATAAAGATCCCTCTTGTAAGGCCCTGTCCCAACTCCTCCACAGTACCATACACTCCCACCCAGCAAGGCTGCATTAGGGCAACATGGCACAAACCCAACTCTCCCAGGATATAGGTTTTTATCTTCTCTATCTGCTATCTTGCTGCTTGGGACTGTATGGTACAATGGAGGAGTTGGGAAAGGTCCTTACATAAGGGACCTTTAGGAAACCCAGCGTAGCTCAATAAAAACGAGTTCCCCCAGTTCTCCCTTGTTTTAAGTTCAATTGACCTGTGAGATATATTGTGTGGACAATTGTAATGTTATGTTTGTAAAAATAGACACTTCAAGATAAAGTGGGGGGAAGCTTGACATGACCGAGTTTTGAACCCTGGACCTTTCGTGTACAAAGTGACAGTGCTGACCACTATACTATCTTGTGGGTATGAGGTTCTGATATATAAGAAACCTATGTGTATGTGTGCATTGGAACATTTCAACACTTTGCTGCTAGCATTTCCCTCACACAAGCCTGCACCTTGTGCTAGCCCTATCCAGCTCTGTGCCATGCTGCCCAAATGCAGCCTTTCTGGATCGGAATCTGTGTTACTTTGGAAGAGTTAGGACAGGGCCTTACATAGGCATGATTAATTAAGGCCCTTATGCAGCTGTAATGCGAGTTCCCCCTGTTCTCCCTTGTTTTGGGTTGAATAGACCTGTGATATGTATTAGTGACCTTTAGCAAAGCAGAGGGAGCTTATTAAACACAGACATAGAAGTGCTAGAAGGATAGTCTACAATTGGATTGAATGGGCTAACTCACATTTGCTAAAAGTCCCAATTCTTGGGACAATTGTAATGTTCGGTTCATAAAAAAATATACTTTCAAGACAAAGTGCTGGGACGGTTGACATGGCAGAGTTTTGAACCCTGGACCTTTTGCATACAAAGCCACAGTGCTGACCACTATACTACCGGCTCTGTGTTAGGTAGCAGTATAAAGGAACCTCTATTTATCCACCATGGCAATACAGAGCCTACCACTAACTACTGTTGTGCATGCTTGGGTGACCTTGGGTAAGGTGGTGTGCAAGCACTGTAGGGATAGACTGTGTGTATACTGGGTCTAACACAGCAACCAGAGGCTCACCCTCCGTGTGGGTTTGGGACAGGGCCTTACATTAGGGACCTTTAGCAAACCCAGCATAGCTGAATAAAAACGAGTTCCCCCAGTTCTCCCTTGTTTTAAGTTCAATTGACCTGTGAGATGTTTTGTGTGGACATTTGTAATGTTATGTTTGTAAAAATAGGCACTTCAAGATAAAGTGGCGGGATGCTTGACATGATCGAGCTTTGAACCCTGGACCTTTCGTGTACAAAGTGAGAGTGCTCACCACTATACTAGCGTGTGGGTATGAGATTCCGATATATAAGAAACCTATGTGTATGTGTGCATTGGAACATTGTAACATTTTGCTGCTAGCATTTCCCTCACACAAGCCTGCACCTTGTGCTAGCCCTATCCAGCTCTGTGCCATGCTGCCCAAATGCAGCCTTTCTGGATGGCAATGTGTGTTACTTTGGAAGAGTTAGGACAGGGCCTTACATAGGCATAATTAACTAAGGCCCTTATGCAGCTGTAATGCGAGTTCCCCCTGTTCTCCCTTGTTTTGGGTTGAATAGACCTGTGATATGTATTAGTGACCTTTAGCAAAGCCGAGGGAGCTAATTAAACACAGAGATAGAAGTGCTAGAAGGATAGTCTACAATTGGATTGAATGGGTTAACTCACATTGCTAAAAGTCCCAATTCTTGGGACAATTGTAATGTTCTGTACATAAAAAAATAAACTTTCAAGACAAAGTGGCGGGACGGTTGACATGGCAGAGTTTTGAACCCTGGACCTTTCACATACAAAGCCACAGTGCAGACCACTATACTACGGTGTGGGTATGAGGTTCAGATATATAAAAAACCTATGTGTATGTGTGCATGGGAACATTGTAACATTTTGCTGCTAGCATTTCCCTCACACAAGCCTGCACCTTGTGCTAGCCCTATCCAGCTCTGTGCCATGTTGCCCAAATGCAGCCTTGCTGGGTGGGACTCTGTTTTGGGTTGAATAGACCTCTGATATATATTAGTGACCTTTAGCAAAGCAGAGGGAGCTTATTAAACACAGACATAGAAGTGCTAGAAGGATAGTCTACTATTTGATTGAATGGGCTAAGTCGCATTTGCTTAAAGTCCCAATTCTTGGGACAATTGTAATGTTCGGTTCATAAAAAAATATACTTTCAAGACAAAGTGGTGGGACGGTTGACATGGCAGAGTTTTGAACCCTGGACCTTTCACATACAAAGCCACAGTGCTGACCACTATACTACAAGCTCTGTGTTAGGTTGCCATATAAAGGAACCTCTATTTATCCACCATGGAAATACAGAACCTACCACTAACTACTGTTGTGCATGCTTGGGTGACCTTGGGTAAGGTGGTGTGCCAGCACTATTCCGCATTAGCTAGATGATCACTGTACAGCGCCATCTTGTCTGGTACCAGTGCTCTTTCCTCTGCTAACTATAGAAGCCTGCTGCTTAGCTGAAGCTGGTTCCTGTGATGACCGAAATTTGGCGTTTTAGGGGTCATAAACCTTTCAGGTATAGGCCTCTATTGTGGGTCCTTAGTTCACCTGTTCAGATTGGGGGAGTGGTTAGGACTCTCACTTACCAATCCATGCATCATGGGTTCAAATCCATGTCAAGGCAATTTTGTTCACACACAATTTTAAGATGTATTTTGGTAGGTCAAAAAATGTGATAGTATACAACTCGGTTGTAAAGATCCTTAACACCTAAAATCTAAGATTTAAAATGATTTTGTATTGTTGCATTGGGTTTTCTTTGTAAATAATATTACTATTTCTTACCAACTATAAAAAAAGATATGTTGCCTTGGCATGGATTTGAACCTATTACCCCTGGATTGATTGGCCAGTGTTCTAACCACTCCCCCAATGCAACCAGGTTGCATGAGAAATATTCAAATACAACTGATTCAAAACCATTTTAGATTACTAGTACACTATAAATATTGATCTTGTGTAAAGGATCTTTAAAACCGAATTATATACTATCACAATTTTTGACCTACCAAAAATATATGTTGAAATTATGTGTGAACAAAAATGACTAGACATGGATTTGAACTCATGACCCATTGATTGGTAGGCCAGAGTCCTAACCACTCCCCCAATCTGAACAGTTGACCTAAGGACCCACAATAGAGGGCTATAAGTGAAAGGTTTATGACCCCTAAAACTCCGATTTTGGACATGACAGGAACCAGCTTCAGCTAAAGGTCTCACAAGGTAGAATTACTGCATCTTGCTAGTGCCCTATAGGGATAGACTGTGTGTATACTGGGTCTAACACAGCAACCAGAGTCTCACCCTCAGTGTGGGTTTGGGCAGAGGAGGGTATAGGCACTAGGCTTGCCCAATCTAACACATAGGGTGAGCCTCTTCACACAGTGCTCACCCTTCCTTGCTCTATGGGCATGCTCGCCCTAGTCTCACCCTTCCTCACCCCAGTTTCCTGGGATTATAGCCATAGAAATGAGTAAACACCATAACTTTATTTCCTCAGGGAGAAGATGGTCATATTAACTTGGAGAAATTTATGCCCATGGGTAAAGCTGAATACCTCCGCAGGATGTCGCATGCTGGGGAGTGGGCAGACCATGTGGCAGTCCTGGCTACAGCTCGCTACCTGCAGCGGGACATACACATCATAACCAGCTCCCCGGGAAGTGGACCAGACCACACTGTGTGCTCTGTGACTGGGATGCCAGGGTTCACTGGGGAACCCATCCTACTCGGTCATCTGTGGGAGTCACACTATGAATCCCTAAGACCCAAAGGTAAAGGAGATCTGTATAAAGTTTCTAAGCATTCCTTCACTCTTATTGTCTTTATCAAAAAAGACTAGTGCCATTAATTTTCACCCAAGCAATTGAATAACCTGTGCCCGTTTAAGATGGCCCTGTGACATCATCTGAAAATGCCTCATTCTTGAACCATTATAAAAGATGGGGGTTTGTTAACACTTTTAGATCTGATATGGAAAGTACACATTCAAAGTGAATGTGGCATCACTACTACCACAATGTCCCCATGTGTGATACTGTGTCATAATACATTTGTGTGATTGGGATCAAATTAACGTTGACTTTGTTGTTGTAGATGCCACCTTGTCTAAAGACCAGTCCATGGGTTCAGCTGAAGATGTCACACGGAAGACGGGTGGTCGTGAAGCTGCTTGTGTTGAGGTTTGTGTTTAGAAATATAAGATAAGCATTAACCTGAATTTGTAGAAGCATATTTGCTATAAATTACTAAAATGTTTGAGAGATCTAAACTATAAATTTTGTAACTCCTCATGTCCACTTTAAAAGTCTGCTCATCAATATTTGTATAGTTACAATAATGAGGAAACTGCCAACAACCCATATTTCAAGACAAAAGGAGCAGGGAACACTGGTCAATTTCTAGTTTTGGACAGTGAACCTCAAATTTCTAAAAGGATATATGTATCATACCTTCGTGATATTGCTTCGAGGCAGCCCTTTTCGGACATCACTACTAAATCATTCATATGTAAATGCAGAACTAATTTAAATGTATGAATAATCAAAACGTTGTGCACATATACAAATTGAAATTTGATATATTGAACCTTAACAATCATAATTCTAATGACAGGTGGCAACAGGACAACAGTTGACTCAACATGAACTCATAAGTAGGAAAAAGACAGAACTAATCGAATCCATCAAGCCATCAGAGATGTTCTGGGAAACTTTACTGAAGTATGGAGTCATCTCTGAGGAAAAACTGAAGGAAATCAGGGTCTGTAACAAACTTTGGTATTAGATTCGGATTTCATAAATGGCCTTTGCATTAATAAATGAGAGGTTAAAGGGATAAACTCTTGCAGCTGCTGAACAGGAACTAGTACACATGAGAATCAATACTGATATCATATTTTATTTCGCTGGGTATATATTTTCTCTATATTCATGGAAATTAAAAATCCGCGAACTTTTTGTATGCTACAGTATGGAATAAATACCCGTGAATTAGTCTTTCTTGCCACCTCCGTGAAAATTTACACCCGTGAATATAAGTATTCTCACAGTATATGGTTTATAATTGTAATAATTGTTGTACATTGAACTGACCTACATATTCTGGGGCTGGATGCCTATTGAATGAAAGGCCGAGTGGCGCTCTAGGACCGAGGGCCCCTTTTTTTCTTCAGTTTTATATCATTTCCCTAATTTTCAAAAAATATTGCTTAGCAGTATGTGATAAAGACCTGCTTGCAGGAGACATTCAGGAATTTAGCCTTGAGCCTCATTCAATTTTGGTGGCTTTAGGTGGGCGGTTGGTCGTGCCTTTCTGAATATTTGCAGCAAGCCTACAAATGAAATAACAAGTTAGCCAATAAATTTTACTGTACATCCCTCTGGCAGCTTGATGTACTGGTACTCATAGTTGATACAGTACTGGTATAGGGCATTGTGTCTTTCCAAATTTTGGTTTAATTTTGATGATTTCTTACTTATTCAGAGAAAAGCATCTGTTATTGCGGAGGTTCAGGTATGTGAGGTCATTGACTGCCTGATAGCCGGTACTGATGAACAGTATCAAGGGTTCGTGATGACTCTTGTGGAAACGGATCAGAAGGATATTGTTACCCAAGTCTTGGAAGAGGAGCTTCCAGTAACTGTCATCTCTACTGAAACAGCAGAAGTGGTCAGTATTGCCTTTATTTTCTTTGTTGCTTTTTGTTCCAGTTAGTAAATAATCGCATTGATGTTCACCTCATATGAATGTATCTATTTGGTATCTGTACAAAATCATATAATATAAACTAAATATAGCGCCCTTAATGATGCATCAGGATTACAGTGATATAGTCTCAACGTCAGACCAATGTTGCATCGGCCCATTAGGTGGCGGGAGGGGCGCCTTACAGGTCTGACTGCCTGCATGACGGCGCCGCCCAACGGGACTGACAAGAACCTCAGTGCTTAAGAGTGCTTAAGAGTGCTGTTTATGGTGTAATCAAGCTATGTTTCAAATGACATCGAAATGACACAAGAGGGAAGGGAGAAAATGGACATTTTCCTTCTATGGGTGATGATGAATCCATTCTCCATAGGCCCTCAACGTGACCAACCACATAGCGGATTGGATGACAAATAAAACACCATTATCCTGTATTATTTTTCGAAATGCTAACACAAGCTTACTTTTATTCATTAAATCGTGAGTGTCTTCACCATTTAAAGTAAAAAATTCAAGAGAAAAACCTCTAAACTGGGCGTTTCTTTGACCCCACAGTCAGACCTATGTAAGGGACCACTCCCGCCACCTAACGGGCAGACGCAACATTGGTCTGACGTTGAGAATAAGGGTGATATGGTCACCCGCAGAAATAATTCCACTAACCCACAGCAGAGACACTGCCTCACCTAGGACCCGGTTGATGATAGGACTATGTACTTATATAGTCTCTGTGTATCAATCTGTCAACATCTACCAAACAGAGAAGAGGCGTATAGCAGAATATATCTAGTTCATCTTCTCTCTTCTGAATCCTGTTTCGATCATGGTACATAATCAGTTCTGTACTAGTAGTACCAAGAGACACTAGTATGGCGATTCCCCATATTTCTAAAATACCCCAAGCTTGATTTGTATTATAGACCGATAATAACTTACTGAATTGTTATCATATTAATGCATCTAAAGGTGGCACCCAAGTCCCCGACCCTGAAGGAGAAGAAAGACTGTCTCAGAAAAAATAAGTCGCAGCTGTCAAAAGGCATCAAGCTCTCTGCCTCATTTTGGACACTTCTAAAAAGTCATGGAATTGTTACCCAAAAGGATATTGAGGAAATCCAGGTTTGGATATTTGTGTATATGTTTTAAAAAAAGTATTGGATTATATTAAGGTTTACCAATCTATGGATTGTTGTCTTAACAGGCCTACATTTCCTGTTTTATAAAATTTTCTGCCTGATCATTTTCAAAATATAGTTCAATGACTTAGTTTCAATTTCGAAATAATACTGGGTTTTTTATTTTAAGGATAAAAGTATAAACTCCTCAGTTTCCGCCAAATATCACACCGATCGACATGTTCTTTATTCTACACTTTAGAAAGGGGGCTTTGCCATTGAGCAGGCCCAGATACAGGATCTCCTCAACCTTCTGCTGATCGGTTCCGAAGAACAATATCAAGGATTTCTTGAGGCACTCACACAGACAGGACAAGAATGCGTCATTACAAAGATACTAAATGAGCACCTTCCTGAGTGTGCAATCAAGGCCAGAACCCAGGTGAGTAGCATCTGTTTGCCACATTATACCTGGAATCAGCTGGCATGGGCACCGGAGAGTGAAATCATGCAAATGCCTGATGGGCTGATGCTATCATTACCCAGTGGGCACAGACCACTTATTAAGCGCTTATTTTCACCCTGGGGAATTACAGGTGATGGAAGCACCCTATAGTGTGGATTAGGCTGTGGATAAGTCATTCCCCTAATCTAGAGGGTGTGGACCAAAAGTGTTATTCACACGCTTTCCTGGTATTAATAAATACATAGACAGAGCTGCACACTAAAGTGACCGAGTCACTGGTTACCGCATGAGCGGTGCCTGGCACACTGGCCGTAGGCCTTCTGCAATACAGTCTCGGGCCCTGACTGTGCGTTTACAGTCTGGGAGAGTGATTGGGCATATGTACCTACACTGGACCACATTCACAACATTGATGCATGATGCATTGCAGAGTGACTCTAATTACTCCATTAAGGAGAAAACTGTTCAACTTATAGCCATTTGAATACTGCACATATCATACACTCTATGTGGCAAACAGGCCTTGGGCCTACCTTATAAAGTATAAATAAATGAATTTCAACTCAACATACCCTGCTATACTGTATATGTCCACTAGTATCAGCAACCATGAGAGTGTGGGTTCGAACCCCACTCTGGCTCCATCAGTATTAATGTTTATATCTTTACAAAACACCTGAATTCAGCTAAATTACATGGTAACATATTTTCTATGTAATATAAATATGTCAGTATTGTTGATATTTATGCCTCAAATGGATTAAATACAGATTTTATAAAATGCAATACCTATTGTGCCATGGTGGGATTCGAACCCACTCTCCTCATTAGAAAATGATCCAGGATTCCGGAACTTTTTTATTAGATATAAATTTGTCCAGGCCCAGTGATGGGCCTGGAGTGTTCGAGGCTGACCCAGTGGGCACAAAATATTGATTCAACGTTGACAACCAGTTGATAAAGGGTTATAGGGTAGATCAACCTCTTTTCAACATTGATGCAATGTTATTATTTCAACGTTGTCAACCAACAATTGTTTCAACATTGATGCAATGTTTTGATATCAACCTTGAATCAACCATGCATTTCCCACCTTTCCCACTAGGTGCCTCCACAATCTACTCCTTAGCATTCCTATCTATATGCTACATCTATTTTCCCTAATTGTAAGCTCTTATTTTCTCATCAATGTATACAATTGATCAAAATGTCATTCATTTTCATTGACAAGTATGGTGTCTGCATTTGGTTGACATTTACAATTAAATGACCATAATACATGCATGGCTTCAGTAAGACACTCTTTATGCTGCTAAGAATAATAAATAAAGCCTCTGTCCTGACCAGGTCAGTTTGAAATGAATAGGAACACCTCTTAGTGTGATTATCAGAGGTCATTCATGTACCCCTACCCTGGATAGTGCATGAATAAGCATTTTATTCTAGGAGAAATGGGGGGGGGGATGTTGTAATGAAAATATATAAATTGCAAGGAATGCGAAAACATGACAATAATATACTGAATCTCAAATTATGCATCAGCAGTCACTATCAACTCAATGTAAATCATCATCTATTATGTTTATTCGTTGTTGATTCACAATGCCCATATCAATGTTGAATCACTGATGAATGATCAACGTTGATGACCTCATCAATATCAACCAAATGACAACCCTGTATCAACTGTTGATATCATGTTGCCACACACATTGAATCAACATTGAATCAAAAGAACTTTGCCCACTGGGGAGTGCAATATGGCCCAGGCATTGCAAGTGCAGCAACCAGTGACGAGGTGACTTTTAAGTGAAGCTCTGTCTTTATTTCAGGGCATATCGATGTAAAATAGATAGGTAATCTATGTTCCTTTACTTCCACGATGTTTCTTTACTTCCACGGTGTTTCTTTACTTCTGTGGTGCCACCATCGCTTTTCTTTACTTCTGTGGTGCCACCGCGCAGTTCATTGCTTTAATCTTGATGGTCCGTATTCACCATGAAATGATACCACATACTGTGGTTGGTTTAGAGGGGCGCCTGCCCCTGTTGTTGGGAAAAAATGGTATGTATTTTTATACGTATGTGTGTTAAGGACATTTAGTAATCATAATACTGAGGGGACATTCATATATCAACTGGTATTGATTCTAGGGCCTATACTAGCAATTCAATATATATATATATATATATATATATATATATATATATATATATATATATATATATATATATATACAGATACTCATATTTTACTTAGGTCAGAAGCAGGGTAAACAAAAGAGGAGATGACAAAAATGTCATCTCTGGACAAAAATTGAACGCGTTGAAGAAGTACATCATTGTCACTGAGGATTTCAGAGATGCCCTTGTCAGGAATGCTGTGATCACCCAACTTGAAGCTGAGGAACTAATGGTAACTCTTGCAATGAACTTTTCAATTTCAATTACTGTGGTCGTACTTTATTTCGCTGGGTATATATTTTCGCTATGTTCACAGAAATGAAAAATCCGCGAAATTCTTATATGCTACAGTATGGAATAAATACCTGCGAATAAGTCCTTTTTGCCACCTCAGCGAAAATTTACACCCGTGAATATAAGTACTTTCACAGTACCATTCCAATTTTCATTCAAACTCAACTCACATATGACTAATGTTTACTAAATGACAAATGATTATTTTCCCTTGAGCAGCAAACCAATTAGATTTCTTTTTTTTACCAGTTGAATGAGAACCTGACAAAAGCAGAACAGGTGCAATTCCTAATTGAACTAGTTAAATGTGGTTTGGACAAGACCTTTGCTGGTTTCATTTGTGCTCTCTGTGAAACAAACCAGGAGAATGTTGTTAGTGAAATTCTTAAAGAGGATTTGCCTGTTGAAGCATCTACCCCCTCCACCAATGCAGGCGAAGAGGTAAGTTTATCATATTTCTCTAGCAGTTGTATACATATCCCATTTCACACCATAGCATGTTTCAATTATTGTTTCTAGATTATTGACATTGTTTTTAGAATAACTAGAACATGGTCTTTGGCTGCAATACTACTAGTCCAGAACTGATATACAAATATGTTCATCGTGTATATCTCACAATATTTTCAGATCAATTCTTCGACTGCCTTGTCCAATGAGAAGGTTGAACTCCTAAAAAAGAAACAGCCGGAACTATTAGACTATGTCAGGCTTTCTCCATCATTCTGGGCACATCTAAAAAAACATGATATTGTCTCTGACTGTGATGCTGATGAAATTCAGGTTCGAATATATTGATGTGTTGAAGTACCTTGTATAAACCTATACTATGAAAGAAAATACATATTAATCAACAGTGCACAGACATCGATTACTGGGATTAATGTAAGTACTGCTTACAGTGACAGTATCCAGGAACAGTGGCTCTCGGAGGAGGCTGTGTTAGCCCACTCATAAAAAAGGTTGTTCCTCGTCACCCGGCAGTGAGAAATATGATCAGGGCGTTTTTTATTCAAATCTTTTTTATTGGGAGCTAAAATATATGGGGAAAATTAAGATTTTCCGTGCACGATTTTCACATCATAGTAGTTATACAAGTAGTTATACTGCAAGTTATTCCCAGCTCTCTGCATTTTTGACAGTATACGCTTTAATTTGATACCAAATATAAAAATGTATTTGAAAAAAGAATGTTTCCCTAAATCATGATTTTCATGATGCACACTACGATGAGAAACAACTCTTTTAAATAGCCTTAGTTAATTATGCTAATAATTCCAATATACAGAAACAACAAAGACTATAGGTTGTGATAATACAACGATCACGATTAAGGACCTGCTATTCTGCACTCTAAACTTTGTCACGTCACCTTCACAATGTCTTGCTGAAACTAAATTAGAAAGTAATTTTTAGTTGGCATATTCCTCAGTTAGAATGCTGTAAAGGTCATAAGATAGACCAAGTATCCATGACTGAGACATCTTGAACATGTTTACTTAGTTTTCTTTCATTTAAACCAGAAAAATGGGACAGCATCTGAACCTGCACAGGTCGCTGGTCTAGTCAGGCACATGATGACTCTTACCAATGAAAAGTACCAAGACTTTTTGATGATTTTGAATAAAACTGGGCAGCGCCACGTTGCAACAGTTATCCTTGGGGAACAATTACCAGCTGATGTAAGTTTTTCATCAAAATAAGAAAACGTTTATGTTAAAATGTAAATCAATAGCACTATGGGATGTTACATAGCTCCACACCCGAGGCAACCATCCATCACAGACTCACCGGAAAACGGACGATAAATTTCGCGAGGCTATAAAAACAGAACTGCTAGGGTTAGAAATGTATAGAAGAGTGTTCCAAGGAACCAAGATATATACCTTTCTGTTTGACCATATTAAGAGCTTCCTGATTTAACATTCCTCAGACCCAACCTACCAAACTCAGGAGTTTGTGCCATATATGGTTGAGATGTGATATTCTTCACACTAATGATATGTGAACATTAAATCAATACACATTTTCTCTTGTAGTTGTGTGATGGCCAAAAAGACCTGTCAACAGAAAAGTGTCGGCTCTTAATGGACAAATTACCAGTTTTAATGCAGGCCATCAAGATCACAGACCAATTCTGGGACATACTGATGAAGAATCATGTCTTATCTAACTTTGAGATTGAGGATTTCAAGGTTATTATGCCTTCTAATGAAAATTCTTTTTTTTAAAGAATAATTCTGCATATCATATTCCAGAAAAGATCTAACGTGTGTACGTAATCTGTCATCTATCCGTCAGTTAGATGACAGTTAAACTCATAGATGAATCTCATCTGACTGCCGGATTTAAGGCAGATTCACATCAGTGGAATACAAACTTAAGTCAGACATTAATATGTGTACATCAGAATTCCATTATGAATCCTGAACAGGATGGTCATAAGGAGATTCAGTTATGATTAACAGCTGATTAAAGAATTAGAAATTATGCTTCGACTGAGAAGTGCAGTTTTTGCCATGCAAATAGGGACTAAAGTATGGCATAATAATAAAATATCATATCTAGCAAGTTCTGTTTATTTTCATGATATATTGTGTCCAGGATAATGGATCTTCTACAAATACACAAGTTCAATGCCTGGTTGAGTACATCATGAATGGAACATATGCGACTTACCGTGGCTTCCTCTACGCTCTGTCTGAAACCAGTCAGAGGTATGTTGTCACTGATGTCCTGCAGGAACAAGTACCAGACCTGTCACCAGCAGCTCAGCAGGAACAGGTAGGAATACGTAATGGTCCAGGAGCTATAGGCCATTTTCTGTATGAAGGGTACCAAAAGGTTTGAAGGGTTCTTCTAACCCCAAAAAATCATGCCGAATCCAAAAATCAATGTCTTTAAATAGTTGTCAGAAAGTGCGCGTAATTACCGAAAATTGAAGATTTCTAACTTTAAAAAAAAATTTAGCCAAAAATTCTTTAAAAATGATAAAAAGTATAACTGACTTAGATTCACCCAATAACCACTGAAAACAACTTGACCCCTGACATGAGAAATCCATAAAAAATGTTTCATTTGACCTTGACCTACTTCTCTAGGTCAAAGGTCACGAAAATGGTTTTCGCTATATCTCCGCTTCTAGATGGAATATTATTGCGATTTCAAGTCCTAAATGGGTGCTTTGTGCTGGGTCTAGTCCATTAGGGTATGTTTTACTTCTGTAGGAGTGTGTTATGTAAAGGATAACCCACAAAGGCCCGAGTCTCTGTAAAAATAACCTCGGCAGACTAACCTGTGCACTCATGGCCACACCATCATTGTTATTTTGACAGATGGGAATACAATTGACAAATGACCTCACCTGTTTTGGACCATTTTCAGAATCCCCCAATCCCCACCACACACACCTTTTGTTACTTATCAGCAATAAACCCACTAAAAAAAGATTACTTAGTTTGAAAAAAAACCCACCCAGCGAACATAGTGCATATTTGTTCATATGCACAGACATGAAATCCATACAATACCTTTTAATAAGTGCTGGACTTGTATTTATAAGTACCTAGGATACAATTATTAAAGATTTCTAAACCCTTGTAGCTGAGCATCAACTATAGTTGATGCCATGGATGGGCAAACATTGTCTATAGGAATTAGCAGAGCTTCACCCCTAATGACAATTTCTGCAAAAAATGCCTGCTACTACAGCTTACATTAATAATTCTTGACTATCCTTAAAAGGTAAATGAGACACAAACAGGAACTTGAATAAGTACCTGACTTGTAAGTGCAGTGGTAATTATGCTGCCTAACTAATAAATGACAGGACCCTTATCTATATGACGGTTCAGTATGAGTCTAATCATTCATAAATGTAGACACCTAAAGAGATAAATTGTCTCTAAATTCCCCTCACTAATATACATGTCTTATAGTTGGACAGACATATATACATAGGGCTGGGTCTCACGACCTTGGGCCAATGTTTTCGTCTCTGACCGGATGCCAGCTCTGACCGGGTGCCAGCTCTGACCGGCCTGAATAAAATCGGGTTATTTAGGGCAGATGGCGATAGAATTTGGCTGAAAAGATTAATGGATGTTATAACTCTTTAAACTAGCCATTAGTTGCCCATCCATGCTCCATGTCTCCATGTCTCCATGCCTTTGATACCGTCACCTTTGTGCATTGACTGGCGGAGTGAATGCAGATATACCAGTAAACCTGGATGCTGCAACATCATCAATATAGGCCTTTTATAATGAATACTTGGGGGTTAACCTTAGCCCAAGGAAGAGACATAGTTATGTTTGTTCTTATCTGAAAACCTATCAATGTAACCGTAAGATTCCATGTTCATTTAAATCATGGTGGAGGGCTAAGACAAAGGACTTCACACCTTCCAAGGTAATATTTTATACCCTCACAAAAAAGAGGTTTAAGTTCAGGTTAGTTATGAAATAATGACATAATTCCAAGAAATAACAGAAATAAAGAAATAGAACCTCCCAGGGATTGCTATTCCCAGACGAAATGAGTCTAAAGTATACAAATTCATGTTACCATGCAGTCGCTCAAATGGACTAAATGCCTAGCCTATAGGCATAATGATATACTGAACACTCATGGCTAAAACTAGCCAGGTCAAGTCACCAATTTTTCTCAGAACTTAATTATAAGTTTAACGTCTGCAAGTCACGTTATATGGACATTATGCTATAATACTTTTCAAGTCAAAATGGGTACTTATTCGTGCCTATGCTACACTTAGTCAATTAAGTTGATTTATTTGTTTTCAACGCAGATGTTTTTGCTTCAGTTACAAATGAAAACATTACATGACTCGCTCTGTGATACTTTGAAATAAAAGGTGTCCGCTTAGGGCCCACTGAAACGAAAAAAACAAAAAACAATGATAGAGTGGCCAAGGTGTGTCTAGCGAGGTTATTTTTTACAGAGACTCACGTCTTTGTGGGTTATCCTTTATGTAACACACTCCTACAGAAGCAAAGCGTACCCTAATGGAGTAGACCCAGCACAAAACACCCATTTAGGACTTGAAATCACAATGATATCAAAATATTCCATCTAGAACCGGAAATATGGCGAAAACCATTTTCGTGACCTTTGACCTAGAGAAATAGGTCAAGGTCAAATGAAACATTTTTTATGGATTTCTCATGTCAGGGGTCATATACAAAGTTGTTTTCAGTGGTTATTGGGTTAATCTAAGTGAGTTATACTTTTATCATTTTTAAAGAATTTTTGGCTAAATTAAAAAAAAATATTTAGAAATCTTCAATTTTCAGTAGTTCCGCGCACTTTCTGACGACTACGATGTTGAATTTTGGATTCGGCGTGATTTTTTGGGTTGGAACAGCCCTTCAAACCTTTTGGTACCCTTCATACAGAAAATGGCCTATAGCTCCTGGATAAGGGATTAGCAAGATACAGGAATAAATAGATAAAACCTTAGGGTAAAGGCTCCCTGAGTCGGACAGACACCTTGAGTCGGACACCATTAGCTTTGAATTACATAGTATTTATGACTATTTCACCCATCATGTGAACTAAATATGAAAATTGAGGTGTTCTTCATTCTGAAAATTACAAAATACTAAATACTATCCATCTGACTCATGGTTAAATGACAGCTTGAAGTTGGGGTGTTCTCACTGTTTTCTCAAGATCAAAGTCAGCAGGAAATGAGATAATTGGTTTTCTTGCGTAATCTATTTTGACTTCGTTGGTATAGTTATTAGTATTCCTTGGATGATAATGGAAATATATGCATTTTTCCTGATGATTTTGGTCAATACATTATAAATAAATCACTTCTGGTACTTTGTGAGGGAGGATTCTACATCACTATCAAACTGCACCTAAAGTCGGACACTAATTTTTGCATTACACTTCATACTATTTTTAGAAAGCAAACCAGTTCAAACAATCTAATATTGAAACAGGATAGCCTGTTATATAAAATAGTAAAATCAAGCACCATGCTATATGAGGTCAATTGTCTTTCGTTTAACCCAAATTAACTGTCCTACAGGAACTTTTAATACCAGAAACCAACAGCCCAGGGGCCCTTATGTAAACTGACATGTACACTATGATATCTTTATCCAGATTGTATTATAGAATATTGCAAAAATTAACACACATTCATAATATATTCCTTAAATGGTTATTGCACAAACCGCCAAGAATACCTGTTAAACCAATGGATAAACATAGTGTCCGACTTTAGGTTCATTTCTGGAATCAAGTGTCCGACTTCAGGTGCAGTTTACTCTTTTGAAATGCACACATTAGATGGAGATTTATATATACTTATATGATTAAAGTTGATGCAATTTCCTTTTGAATACGACCTACAATATACAAAGTATTCAAAAATGCTATCCCCATTAGAATTGACATCCTTTAAGGGCTTAAAATTGAACATCCAAAAGTGGTCAGCTCTCCATTGTCCAGGAGCGTCCGAGATGGGTGCCTCTACCCTAAATGTGAATTCATCTCATGCCAGAAATTCAGGGCCCCATGTCACTATAGTATCCTTTTTAGATGAATTACGCTATAGCCAAATTTGTCCAAAAGTTGCAAAGTTGCTTAGATTATTCTACGAAGTCGCCAGGTTGCCTGGAAAGCAGCTCAAGTCGCTAGGTCGCTTGTGACCCCTTGTACAACCACTATCTGTGTCATAACCGCTATATGTGTTAATAACATATAGAGGTTGACTATGCAACCACTATCTGTGTAAAAAAAACGCTATCTGTGTCAAATTATGTGTATCAACAAGGTGTTATCTGTATCAAGCATATCTGGTATTCATCCTAACTCTAGGTATGTCAAAATTTAAAAAGACGGCCAATTTTGCCAGAAAAGTGTTAAAAATCCCAATTTCCCCGAAAATGACTGATTTGGGCAAAAAAGCACATACAGAAAGGGTAAAAATTGTGAAAAGGAAATTTCCTGAATTTGCAAAAAAGTTGTGTCAAAAAGCCATTTGATGTGGTATGCCCTCTTTTGTTATCAAATGTTAAAATAGCCAAAATACTGCATTTGATTTATTTAAAGCCTTGATACAGATAACGGTTCTTTATCAACCGCTATCTGTAGTAACACTGCTATCTGTATCAACCATACCAGGGTTTCGGTAGCCAGGAAATGCAGGAAAGGTCATGTAAGATAAGGTAAAATATTAGTACAGCAAAGAATAGAGCCATAGTACTCCCTTTGAAACGATTAATAGCCTTGATAGAGATAGCAGTTGCCCTACCAACCGCTCTCTGTAGTAACACCACTATCTGTATCGACCATGCCATTGAGTAGGGTAGGTTAGACAGGCAACGTAGGAAAGTGTAGGGGCACGAATAATACGTGTATATATGGGTTCGTGGAGTCAACGCGGGAAGTGCCTCCTTCGGACACTAGGTGGCAACACCCACCCCGTGTCCTTTCGATTATCCGGTAGCGGAGCCAGGCAGGGCACTCCAGATGGCGCTCCGGTGGAGTGCCACGTCGACACTGCTTGGTCCCCGCTCAGGGTATATAAGAGGCCGAGGTTGGCTACCTCAGGGAGTTCGTCCCAGGACGAGCTCAGACCCACACCCTTCGATACCTTCGTTACCTTTTCGATTACGGGGCACCTACATCCCTCCCACTCTCTGGCTCCTGCACCAGCCATGCTGACTCAGGACCAGATCATCCAGCTTTGCTGACTTCGAGCTAAAGGTAGAACGCTGTACATCTTCGAGTTGGTTATCTAACTGAACCGAGAAAACCTCCGTGTTACTTTGAGGCTGTGATCGTGACTGAATAAAACCTGTTGCATTCAAACCGAATTTGGAACCTGTGTTCGTGTGATACTTCCACAACCCCTACAAAACTTTAGGTACACTCAAGATACTCTCACAAAATTGATAGTGATCTTGAATCAAATATTTCATGAAAAAATTATTGAAGAAAATGTTAAAAACCACAAAAAAGTCAAACAACCCCCAAAAATGCCTATTTAGTGAGAATAATGTAAAAGATGCAAAACATCAAAATTTAATGTCATATTTAACAATTTTCTGTTTTGTTAATTTTTTGAAAAACTGACAATTTTTGACATTTTTCTAGCATAATTGGCCATTTCGTTTGAAAAATTAGACTTTTTTGCATGTCTCGCCATTTTCCCCTCTGTGTTGGTACTTGAAAGGAAAATTGACTTTTCAAGATTTTTGACAATTTCTTCCATTTGGCGAAATTTAGATTAAACTTTAATTAAAATGTCCCCAGAATGGCTACTTTAGCGAGAAAAATGTCAGGTTTGGGAGTTAGGAGTCAATAACAGTATGATTGTGCCACTATTGATAGTTTGAAATGTCAATAGCAAGATCTTTGTGCATCAGGGGGCAAAATAATTATGATTTCTTAACTTTATACCACATGATACAGATAGCGTTTTTGACACAGATAGTGGTTGGATGTCCCTATACACCCTGTCAGAGAATTCATTACAGATAGCGTTAGTTACTACAGATAGCGGTTGGATGGGTACTACAGATAACGTTTTTTGACACAGATAGCGGTTGCATGGTCAACCTCTATATATGTATGTTTTTAACACAGATAGCGGTTATGGCACAGATAGTGGTTGTACACCCTTCGTCAGCCACTTAAAGGTCAGATGGCTGTGAAGTAACCATGGCAGCAGTACTTATGAAGGCTGCCAGCGGCTACTCAGAAACTTCTTGAGCTGATACAATGATATAGGATATAGGCTTGATAAATATTCATAGTATTCTTGGTAATTCCTCAATATCTTATAAAAGACCTTGCCAATATTTGCCAATATTTGCAACAAATGCATACCATGTGTAATGTGAGCTGTCAGATGAGCCACCTGTAGGTAGATAAACAATCAGTAATACAAATCATATATTGTCAACTTGAATACAGCTGATGCCCATACTCACATATTCTTATATTCTTGACAGGACCATGGCCACTCTGTACTTTTGACAAGAGATAAGAAGAAACTACTCAAAGAGAAGGCTCCTGAACTCATTACTACAATCACACCTAACTGTTTATTGTGGACCCTAATGTCTAAACGTGGTGTAATGCCCGAGGCTGACGCTGAGGAGATTAAGGTAGAACACAGTCTTTGCGAAAACTTTTTCACCATGCAGGACATTCGGTCCTGCAGTTTGCCAATTTTACAGGACCAGACAGATTTCTGAAGGACCAGATACCAAAATCAAAGTCTTGCATATAATTAAGGGTAATTTATTATCTTATTAAAGTTAATACTAAAAGAAAATGACTGTACACTGCCTAGAATATTAGGGTGTACTTTTTGACTTCTAACTTCAGTTCTACTTGGAATATTTGACAAATTCTTTCAGTTCTGAAAAGCCCAGAATCTGCAGGACATCTGGTCCGGCTACACTAGTCTACGGTTGTCATAGCAACATGTGGCTGACCCTATTAAATTCCCTGGGTTCATTTTAGTGGGGGTAGGTATGGTTAGAATTGAGCTAGGAAGTGGGTTGAAGTTGAAGTTGAAGTTGAAAATTCTTTTATTTATCCTGATCCATTACATTTAGCCTAGGGCATGTCTTACTAATAGACCAGCTCAGGTGTTCGGCATGAACATACAGTAGCAATAATATAAGTACAAGATGAGTCCTTATGGACAGACTATGTTACATTTAAATAAAAGGGCCTAAAATGTTGTGTCTGATGTTATGACACATGCCTGATGTAATTTGGCATTGGAGAGATGGGATAATTTAGTGTTTAATTTTGAATAAAAAAGTTATGGCCTTTATGGCCTACATATGCATTAGTTGGGTTGTTGTTAGGAGAGATGGAGATGAGAGTTATTAGTTTCTTAATAGTAGTCAATTGGGAGTGGCACTGAGAGAGGGAAATAATGCTGGGACTCCCAGAGGGAGATGTTCTATGTCCTTGACATGAGGATGACTCATGTCGTTGGGTCATTTTGTAATTTCAACGCATAGAACTCCTTTCTTTTTGTACTAAAAGTAGCTAGGTTATCAATTTTCCGTATGGAGGTATGAAAGGAATTCCATGCAATTGCTTGCCTGTATCGTAAACTCTTCCTGTAATGGGGATTCTTAGGCCATGTTATGTGTAGGAGTGAACCATCATGGAGCCTTGTGCATATAGGTCTAGTATCTAGCTGGGTATTATCTTGTGTTAATTTAAAAGCTGATAATTCCACATGTAAAGCTCTTCTGTCCTCTAAACTATTTAGCTCAGCTATTTTTGTCAGTTTCTTAGCATTAATGGTGTCCTCATTTAGGTAGGTAGTTCTAAGCCCCCTGTCGAAAGCACTTTGTAAGTGATCAAGCTCAGTTTTAATGGCGGAAGTATAAATTATGTCTCCATAATCAATAGCTGGTAAAGTCATTAACTTAAGCACATCCTCAGCTGATTTTTGGGTTAGACTTAATCTTATTTTTCTAAATAAACTATTCTTAAAGTTGACATTTCTAGTGAGGTTTTGAACATGCTGTTTATAACTAAGTAGATTGTCTAAGGTAATTCCTAGGTATCTGTATGTAACTGTTGATTGAATTAACTCATTATTTATGTGCAAATTAGGTTTAGGATTATGTTTAAGGAGGGATTGGGTGCCAAAATGTATTACTTTAGTTTTCTTAGTATTTAGTGATAATTTATTACTCTTACACCAATGGTTTACTTTATCAAGGTCATTATCAATTATATTTTGAACATTAATACTTAGAGAATTATGTGAATAGTAAATTACGGTATCATCTGCATAATGTTGGCATTTTAGATTTTGTAAGGAGCAATTAAGATCGTTTATATATAGGAGGAACAACAGGGGGCCCAGGACACTGCCCTGAGGAACGCCACATGTGATTGGAGCAGGCTGAGAGGTGAAGTTATTCGCTTTAGTTTGTTGAGATCTATTAGTTAAGTAATGCATTATTAAATTTTGAGCTGAATTTGAAAAGCCAAGTTCCTGAAGTTTATTAGATAAAATTAAATGATTTATTGTATCAAAAGCTTTTTTAAAGTCTAGAAAAATGGCCGATGTAATGGTTTCCTTGTTTATAGCTGTATGAATATCATTTGTAAATTTTGAAAGGCTATCTAAAGTGGATCTTTTAGGTCTGAAACCATCTTGGTGTTCAGTCAGAATGTTATTGGTATTAATATGATTCATTATTTGTTTATGTAAAAGTTTTTCCATAATTTTGGCTGGGAGAGGAAGAATAGAGATGGGTCTTAGGTTGTTCACATCAGTAATGTCACCACCTTTGGGTAGGGGGGAGACTTTAGCCTTTTTCCAAACATCTGGAAAACTGGAATTGCGAACTACAAGGTTAAATATATGTAAAGCATGGTTAGGCAGACTAGTGAGGGCATCTTTCAGAACCTGTGTTGAGATGTTGTCCACACCTGATGATTTAGATACATTTATTTTTCTAAGCAAAGGCTCAAGCTCATCTAATGTGATGTCGCGAAAAGTAAAATCAGCATCAATAGTATTGCCAGAATATGTCCAGGGAGTATTCAAATTTTGCGCGAGCTTATCACCAATATTTGCAAAATATTCATTAATGAACGTAGCTGTCTCATCATAAGGGATAGGCTCATCGGTTTCCTTATTTATAAGGGAAAAGGTTGGTGATGAGGCTTTGGGATTCACAACTTTGTTTATGCATCGCCAATAATCCTTTGGTTTGTCCTTGTTTGCTTCTATTTTATCCCTATGATATTGACGTTCAGCTGCCCTATTGACTATTTTTGACCTATTTCTAAGGAACCTGGCAATTTCATAGTCATCATCGTTTTTGGTATGGCAGTAGTAGCTCCATGCCTCATCCTTATCTTTCATTAAGTAGATCATTTCCCTTGTAATCCAAGGTTTCTTAGCCTGCTTAAAATTAAAATCCTTTATAGGGCAATCAATGTCTAACCTATAGTGGAGGGCTGCAATAAATAATTCCCAAGCGTCTTGAGGGGAATCACATGTAAAAAAGTTGTTCCAGTCAAGTTGCAGTAGCGCGTTTTTAAAAGCAATTGGATTATAGAATCGATAAGACCGACCAGCAAATGCCAGTCTCTCTTTAGGGACGCAGACATGCTGTCGTGTAACATATACCAGGTCATGGTCACTAATACTAATCCTTTTTATACCCTGTGCAGTGATGTTGTATGAATTAGTAATAATTAAATCTAAGGTGGAGTGATTACCTGTGGTAGGATTCATTCTAGTATATTCTTTTATTAATTGTTTACAGCCTAAATGTCCTATCATATTCTTTAGAAGTTGTAAGTCTGGGTGAGCTCTTTGTCCTGGCTTTAAAGGTGCAATATTTATATTTATGTCCCCCATCATAAAAATTTCTTGGTATTTTTGAGAGTCTATTTCATTAAAGCTATCCTTTAGGTGGTCAAGACCAGGTTTTCCTTTTGCTTCTGGAGGCCTATATATGTTGGCTATGACGATGCGCCTGACATTCGGTTTGTATACAACCATCCATTGAACCTCTAGGTCCAGGTCATTTTTATTATATTTTTCCAGTTCAGTAAACGATACTGTAAGACCGTTCTTCACATAAGTTGCAACTCCACCACTAGGTTTAATGCCCTGTATTGCTCTATCTTGCCTTACCAATGTATAACCATCTATGATTAGTTGCCCACTATCACTTTCCTCTGTAAGCCATGTCTCTGACAGGGTGACACAGTCTATATTGGAATCCTCTATATATTCTCTTAACGACCCGATACATCCACTAAGGCTCCTACAGTTAATGTGTACAAAATGTATGCCTTTTTCCCCAGAAAAGTTAAGACTTACAGCCATTAAAAAGGGTATAAACAGGGTCCCAAGGACAAATTGAACCTGACCAGCCGTCCCATTCTGTCAGTGCCACCTGACTTACATATGCTCATATGTTTCCATGTATACAAAGTTGCGCAATCAATGCTATTTGTATACTTCATGTTGTCTCATATACAACCCTGTAGACTGAAGAAAGATCACTGTGGCTTCCGTGCAGTATCTTAACTAAAATTATTAATACGTGATATCCATTACCTTATCTAGATGAATGATATGAGATGTATATGGCTGTAGGGGGGGGGGTGGGTGACCATTGTTCGCGGGTCCGAAGGCGCTACCGGTAGTCTTGCGACGTCCAGGTGATAGCTTACACAAATGAGAAGTGGTTAGGTGCATCTGTATAATAAAATATTGCCACATTAATAACATATAATAAATCTCAGTCAATACATAGCATACATGTGTAACTATACAATTAACTATAATTATGGACTTCTAGATAGATCTAATGTTGTACCGTTATGTTTTAATGGATATACATCAACACGGTGTTAATTACTACAAACAAATGTAATAATCTGGTGATGTTTTCAAAGGGGTGAATGTTAGGCATTCACTTATTAGTGTTCATACTCATTGTCCGTGGGCAGTTAGGCCAGGTAGGGGTACTCCAAAGTTCATCAGGTGGTATGGATATGAAAAATAAATTTAAATGTTACAGAATAGCGTCAGCATGTACCGGTAAATGGTAATAGAGTTTTATCATTATAGACATTCACATTACATCAATCCATAATATTATTGTCCAGTTGTTGTGAGAAGTGACCCTAGCTATCCTGATACTATCTGTATGGTCATCATTCAAACTAGGGCCGTTAAGAAAACTGGTGTATATAGTATAATTATTATGAAATTATTATTAATGTGGGGTGGGTATTTAATTGATTAATAGATCAGGATTTATGCCAACCTGCTCCCATCAGCGTGATTAAACATCTGTATGAACTAAGCACTCTAATGGGATTAAGCTATAATACCTTTAACATATAAAAATTAAATTATTGATCAAACAAGGTGGCATAATTACTGTTTCTGAATAAGGATTGCTATAGTAGAGCAGTCTGTGTAAGAAAGTTTGCTCGCATCATCTGTTGAACCGTGATGGCATTTTTAGCTATCAGACGAGCCCAGACTTTGGCAGTGGTGGTGTCGGCATGGAGACCATCCGGTATCCTTTTATATTTGTGTCGTCTTCTACCCTTCTTCAGCTCATGGACTGAGTTCTGTAGGTGGGGGCCTGGGAAGCCAGTCTCTTTGTTCATGTCCCACAGGATCTGGTTAATTAATTCTACAGAGCTATTTATTACAGTCTGCTCTATGGGATAATCACCCGGGGATTGGTTCCACTGCTCAAAGCTTAATCCTATGAGCTCAGCGAAAAGGACTTTAACAGATCCATGTGTGCTTTGAAGTACCGTATGCTTGAAATGTTCATACTTTGATACCAATTGGTCAACCAGATTACCTGTTTCATAGTATTTGGGTGAAATTCTGGAAGTGTCCTCATTTATCCAATGGATATTACTCATGTCATTTACACCCGCCATTACCACTAGTACGTCATAAGGGCGTTCTGACAGGAGTGCTAATGTAGGTAGGAGTAGAGAAGTCAAGGTGGCTCCTCTATGAGGCTCTATTTTAATGCTAATGTCTGATGATTGCAAGTTAGATAGAGCTGCGTCAACTTTGGTTTGAAGACCCCTGCCCCGGCTGTCGGCTACAAGTAGTATACGTAGAGGCATGTTGGTTATGCTACTGGAGGGCTAGCGCTGCTCTGGTCTCTTCCAATATAACACCACACATGTTTTGACCCGGCCTGTCGTCGGCCCCGTTCAGCTCACCTTGATCTAAAGTCCTACCTGTACCAAACAGTCTGTCTTGTGAACATTCCAAGAGAGGTTTGTCACCGGTGCTGGCCAAGTAGTCTCCACACGTCTTGCTAAAGGTGAATTTGGACAACAACACTGCTCGCATTACCGTGAGGGTAAACATGTGTTGCTAGGCAAATAAACAATCAGAATGGCCGTTGCTAAGCAACGGGTTGCCGTAGAAACATTTGGCTAATGCCATTAAAATCCCTGGGTCCATTTTAGTGGGGGGTAGGTATGATTAGAAATACGCTACGAATGAGGGAAACATGTGTTGCTAGGCAAATAAATATTGAGAATGGCTGTTGCTAAGCAACTGGTTGTCATAGCAACATGTGGCTGACCCTATTAAAATCCCTGGGTTCACTTTAGTGGGGGGTAAGTATGGTTGGAATTGAGCTAGGAAGTGGGTAAACATGGGTTGCTATGCAAATAAACAATTAGAATGGCCGTTGCTAAGCAACTGGTGGTCATAGCAACATGTGGCTGACCCTATTAAATTCCGTTGGTTCATTTTAGTGGGGGTAGGTATGGTTAGAATTGAGCTAGGAAGTGGGTAAACATGTGTTGCTAGGCAAATAAACAATTAGAATGGCCGTTGCTAAGCAACCAGTTGTCATAGCAAAAAAATGACGAGACCAATAGATTCCTTGCACTTCATGTAGGGGGGATAGGTGAGGTTGTAATCCTCCTAAGTGCAATATTTATGGTGTAGGAGACGGAAATCCAATTTTTTTTGTGCCTTAAAATATGTTTTTCCCTATTCATTTTGAATAAATTAATCATTTATACTTCATTTTTTCAAACATGCGGGAAATTTTTTCCCCAAGGTGTACAGCATTCTAACTACCACCGTTGTTTTCGGAACGATCCATAGATAAAACCCTGTTTTTAAAGTCATAGGTGTACTCTAGTGCAAGGTTACCCCTAATATCAGGCTTTGGCTGCAGGACTATAGTCATTCTGCCGGACCAGAACCACTGAAGGTGGACATTGCCACTGTCTGGCAGGATTTGGCAAATACTGAGAACATCAGACAAAAAGTCATTAAGGAATTTCTGACTTAGTAGTATTTATTACTCAAATATCCTCAATTGAATACTTGAGTAGTTGAGTTCAAGTAAGCTGATAATTTGTTTATATTGATTCATATTTCTAATTAATTTTTAAGACGGGCTCTGGATCTGAAGCAAGTAAGGTGACTAAGATATTGGAAATACTACAAAAGGGAACATTGAACCAATACCACAGCTTTGTCCAGTCCCTCATAGAGTCTGACCAGATGGACGTCGTCACTAATATTCTCATGGAGGACCTTCTGAAATATAAGATCGCCAACACTGGTAAATAAAACATTATTCAGATTTTGGTAGGATGGCTCTCAATAACCATCTCAATCTCTTAAGCAATGGATGTCAATTGTTCTTCATTGTCGCCCCACTATCTATGGACTCAGTGGCTGAACTGACAGGTATTCTGGCTAATCAATTTTCAAACCAGCCAGGCTCTCCTGCAATATTTCACCCCTAATGTAATAAATTAGTAGTTGCTTACCATCAACAGGCCTCTTTACCTGGTGTACAATAGCTAGTGCATGAGGCTCACTCTTACCAAATCGATGCAACTTTAATAGTGATATACATTGCCTGGTGACGTACATGGCCTGGAGACGTACATGATCAGGTGACGTGCATGGCCGAAAATATATAAATGGATCATTTTCTACCAGAGAGAGTGCTCGTTAGTGTATTACATCACCAGCATTATTGAGTATGAGGCAGGGGATACACAATTAAAAAAACCAAGGGTGTAAAAGGGGCCATCTGACACAAGTGACCATGTACGTCACCTAACCATGTGGGGCACCTGCTGACCATGTACATCATTCAACTTGTATTCTTTCTCTTAATACTGTATATTTTACCTTCATACACCGGGTAGTTTCATATTATGTAGCCCCTACATTGTACAGACGAATAAGTCTAAAATAATACACTAAATTACACTGTATATGGGAGAAATAGTTGATATAATGTATTTTTGACCATGTACACCAACTGATCATGTATGGCACCCGACCATTTACGGCACTATAGAAGTTGCATCCATTTGGTTAGAGTGAGCCATAAGTAATCATGGCATAGGAGATTAATGAATTATCTATGTCCAATAGTTCATTACACTTCGACTAGTCAAATGTTGATTGCTGAGATGATTTACAATCAAAAAAATAATAACCTTTCATTGACGTCTAAGTTGATACATATTTTATCAGGACCCGTGATATCAAATCCAAAGCTGAATGAAGCTGTAAGTAACTTAAGACAAGAATATCTAAGAAGGATCTTCACGTCTACACTACATGAAGATGTCAACATGGAGAAAGTCTACACCCCGCTGAGCCTAGTGGAGAAACTGAGTGATGGAAAGAGGTAATAGGCTGCTGTAATTGTGATATGTTGAGTGATTGCCTTTATTGACATAATAGGCCATATTGCAAAAAGAAGGTTCTTATTGACCTGCATCATGAAAGGCCTATATATAAATAGAGTTGATTTCCGTAAGGTTTTATTTGACATAAGAGCTCCTTTCACTGGGAGCTTTTTAGATTATTAGAAGAACACCCTTGACTAAACATAGTTTGACAACTTCATTCTGTATGGTAGAATTGTATAGAGTGAAGAACATGTATGACAAATTTAAAACATAGATTGATGGAGTTTTACAGATAATTGCTATGTCTCATTATAGGCAGAACATATCTGAGAACAAAGTCCTTGAGAAATATAGTCATGGCCAAGTCTTATCACTTTGCACTGGCGATGCTGGTGCTGGGAAGAGCATGCTCGCTAGACGAATCGCATGGCAATGGGCAAAGCATGAGCTACACACATGGTTTTGGGACAAAATAAAAGCTGTTATATTCTTACAACCTATGGATGAGGAAGATACTCTGGAACAGACAATTAAAAATGCCATCCCAGGGAAAGAGTTGTATAAACAGCTCATATGGGACCTGTACAAAGATGAACCAGAAAATGTGTTGGTCATTGTTGAAGCTTTTGATCAGTACCAAAACCCAGCTGTCGTGAAAAAGATCAAACAAACTGTTAAAGATCAGGCAACAAATATACTTCTGACAGCAAGGACAAATCACCTGCATCTGACTGCAGAATTCCAGTCTTTATTCACACAGAGGGTTGAAGTAAATGGCTTTTCACAGGAAGATGGAGTCCAGTTTGTGAGGAAATTCCTGAGGGACAGGAAATCTGAGGTTGAACAAAACCTACTTCTAAATGCCATCAAAAGGAAACCAGTCTTTGAAACAAACCCTCTGAATATAACACTAGCCTGTCAACTGTTTGGAGAAGGACAGCTTGAAATTACTCAAATCAACACTTTAACGGAGGTGGAATTGTATTCCATGCGTGAGTCTAGAATGGTCCAGAGAGAAATTGAACAGAAAGAAGAACTTGGTAACTGTGATCTTGCCGAAATGAGGGCAATTGAACTACAGAAAACACATGCACTGGCTATGTATTTGATAATAGGTAACAAGGCTGTGTGCAAAAAGGCAGATTTAGACTATTTAAGGATAGATTCCAAATCTGCAATGATGGTCTTACTTGAAGAGCATACATCCAGTACCATCAAACAGGGAAAAGGACATTTTTGGGTGTGGCCTCATAACCACCTTCAGGACTTTGCTGCAGCTATGGCTGTGGTAGAAACTGGACCATTTACAGACAGTTTGTGGCCTTTATGGGTTGCCAGCAGACCTGATCTGAATTCTGTGGCAAAGTTTATGGCAGCCAAACTCAGGATTGATGGGCGGTATGATGATGTAGCAACACTGACTACTGCTACAATGATACTGCAATGTGAAGCTGAATGTACTGCAAATAAAGAACTGAGGGATGACCCTTTGCATGCTTGTAGATGGAATACTGAGGTCAGTGACACCCTATCAAACATGATCAACACTGACATGGCCTTTCATGGCCATCAGTGCAAACCAATTCATACATCACACAGTAGTCCTGGGCTGGAGAAGATATGTGAATGCAAAGGCAGCTTACTTAATGGGAATATCAATCTCTTTAAACACATCCAAACATGCTGGAAACTTGGAGCCCTCAGTGAGCGGAAAAAAAGCTTCCTCTCAAGAACTGAAACCTTACTTCTGCCTGCAACAGACAGGTAAAGGTATAGGTTTAACCATTTGTAATTATCATTCAAAATGAATATGTTTCATATGATAGGTGGATACATTCTATGTCTGTGCTGGTGGTATCCTCTGTGGTGCACAAAGGGCACTGTACATGCATCACAAGCCTCAGTCTATCTTGACCCTCTGTACCTCTATTAGCTGCAGGAGTTAAACTCACTCAGTGGGAGAGATACCTAAGTCTGAATACACTTATCATTGAGTTTCGTTCCTGCTTCAATACCTATGCTTATAAAAGCAGGCAAGACAAAGTAACGGTCTGTTCTTAGATAGTAAACAAGGACAATTGAATTCTGTCGCATTATATTTTTTATGAAAGGAAAAGTAGTCTCTAGTGGGCAACAAGTCACTGCTGATAACAGTGTACATGCATTTGTAATGAATCCATCGGTCAGAAGAAATTTGTCCACAAATTTAACATTGTGACTATCACCTGATCGACAGATTCAGGATGGATTCACACATCACTAGATTAACCTTTTAATTTGAATATTGCAGTAGTATGGTGTCCAGCTTGGTAATGTTCAAATGTGGTGAGCCACTGCCTACATTTATAGCTGCATACCCTCCTGTAGTCATGTAGACGGTGTCATGTATGCCAAGTGATCCTTGTGATAAATACGTCCTTTTTGTGAGTCTTGTGATTCTATTTGATAACTATTAATGAACAATTCCTTTATTAAGGTCTGAGAAGGAAACACTTCATCTGATGCTTACCAACCTGTCTGATCTCAGAGTTACCTTACAAAAAGTGGAACATAGTAATGTTACTGCAGTAGAAATCCACCTTGGGCTATCATCTGGTACACACCAATGTGGTACTACAGCAGAGGTTGAGTGGTTAGAATGTGTGGAGGAGGTACTGGATGGGGTGAAGCCTCATGTACTTCATGTTCACCTTGCTGAAACCTTTTGTCAACCGTCTGAAAGACTGATTACCCTTGTGAATGAGAAACAGTACCTTATTGATGTGAAAGACAGAACATGGACCATATGGTCGAGGTGAGCATCTTTCACAGCTTAGATTTCAAAGGCAAGGAAACAGGAATCAGGGATGCCTATATATAGTTATAGCAGTAGAATCAGCTGTTCAAATCCTATTTAATTAGGAGTATGACAATAAACTATTCTTCCTATTTATATTATACAAGTACTTAAGCATATTTTTTCCCAGAACTAGGTGAGACTAAATTGGTTGTAATGTAGTAAGATACAGTAATGTACTGAGATACAGTATTTATTCTTTTTTCCTGACAGTGGAGACAATGTAAAGACCACACAACAGTACATACCTGGGGCACACAGGCTCATTTTCATATCAAGGACGAAAGATGATGAAATTACCATTAATGTTGGACAACTTCAAGACACATTGCTTATCAAACCTGATGATGAATACCTCAAGAGGCGTCAGGTGGTCTTTAATATTGGATATCCAGCTGCATACTCATACCCTACTAGCCAAACAGAAAAAGAAGCAGCAAAGTGGCAAGAGGTTATCAGTACACTTCTAGATGTGTGGCACCCTGAAGGGGAAATGTTCATTAGGAGTGTTAATCATGAGATCTGGCACAATATTGTTGATGACACATTCAAGCAGTTAACGAGAGAAAGAAAGGGATATGACATGATACGTGAAAGTGAATATGGTGTTTCCTTTGAATTTATGTAAGTATTGTTCACTTCATCAATTGCATAATACATAAAACTCCAATGATTCATTTCAGTTTTATATACACTGCAAAAAAGGTGCTTAGGTTTTAAACATGTTTAGGTCTAAACGTGTTTAAACTCGAAACATATTACTAGGTTTGTGTCTTTGAATCCTTCTGTTTAGGAGTTAAACACTTTACTCTAAACGCCGAAACAGTTATATTGAATACGTTTAGATGTTTAGTATTTAAACAGTATGAAAAATTGGTGTTTAGCACGTAAACATGTAGTGTTTAGATCATAGTATATAAAACACATACCAGATGGCAGCTCTGTGTCTAACTGTAGTTTCTACAACCACTCACATGTTATTGTGGATCTAAAGGTGCTTAAATCTGAGTTAATTAACGTAAATTGCATGGGATGCAAAAGGATAATAATACACATGGCAGGATTCAAGGGTTGAATGCTATATCACTATGATTACGATGCAATAAAGATACATCTGCTACATAGACACCTCTTTTAAGAGCTCTAAGAATGGATAAAGCATTATCTTCCCTGAAGGTCTGTTGTATTGACTCAAGGTTGTGTCTGTGTTAAAGTAGAGGCCTATGTGAAATAATGATGCACATATTGCCCTAAGGGGGGGGGGCTGCTAGAAGTCACTTCAATACACTATATAGAAATAAAATTATTTATCTATTTGAATATAAATATCTAAACATAATAAAAATATACATCTCTAGACACACCACTTTTATCCTTAAACACTTGACAGATAAACACAATAATATGCTTAATTCTTAAATTCTAAACACTTCATTGTCCTAAACGCATTGCTTTAAACACATCAATTTCTAAGCACTGAGCTAAACATTTTATTTGTCCAAACATGTTTAGGAACATATTGTGTGGACAAAAACGGGGCAGGAATGTGTTTAGGATTGTGTTTAGGATCTAAACACCTTTTTTGCAGTGTAGCTTAGAGAGCCCATAATAAATAGATAAAGGTTCACAGGTTTTAGTCTGTTGGCTGGGTTATTTCACGAGTTAGATGTCACGAGGCCGTAGGCCGAGTGAAATGCAGCCTGACATCTAACAAGTGAAATAATCCAATCAACATACTAAAACGAGTGTGCCTTTGTGTTTATTTTTTATGTTTTTCTGCAAATTGAATTACTATAGGGGGTAGGGCTTACATTAGTTGAAATAGCCTTTTCCTAAACCGTTCAAATGTAAATAAACCACCATTTTGATGACGTCACAGGGCCGTGAAATACGGCCATGGGTTATTTCACGGGGGGTGTTTAATACAGCCTTCCTTGGTTAAGTCAATGGCACTGCAGTATTCCATAAAAAATAATGTGGAAAGCTGCTCGGTACAACTGGTAAATCTGACTTGGTTCTGTGCAGTTCTGTCAATCTGTCAACTGGTACCGTTTACAAATGAATTTTAATCTATCACAGCGAATTGTAGCTTATTAATTGTAGCCTACTCTCACAATGAATGCTCCCTCCTGCCTACAGTTGTCTGAGAAATATTAGTTATCTTAGTTAGACTGATGCAATATTACTGGGTCAAGCTGCTGATTCTCTTTAGATTTAGGCTTAGATACTACCGATTCCAGTCCTGCACATTTATACAAAACCATAAACATTAACAAGCAATCTATCTTATAATTATGTTAGTCATTATAGTATATAATATAACCAGGCAATGAAGATTGTTCATTGGCCAACTTTGGGGATAGTGATGTTTTGGTGACCAAATTGGTAATGATCAAAAGTTTGCCAATATGACCTTGAGGGACTACGGTTTTCTGGAAAGTCAGTCTGAAGCCACACTTTACCTAGGCTCACTTAAAAAAAGACTCTTAAAATGGAGTTTGTTTAGTCAAATGAAAACATCGTATTTGCTTGTCAAATGCAATACTTTGTACTAAATCAGTCTCGTTTAGAGCTCGCTGAAACAAAACAAAATACTTATGAGTACTTATGAGTACTTATGAGTCCTTCTGGAAGCTGGCGCTAATGCGCCACTTATTCCAGCTCCTTTTAGTTTGTTAAGCTTGACCGGGTAGGGTATCCCACTGCCAATCAAAATAGCGAACCAAAAATTCATCACAGAAACACAGTACATATAACAATGGTATATCTCATATTTGCAGGAGAAACAATCATGTTATGAGTCACCAAAGTATTGCTTACACCTCGCATGAAGGATATACTGCAATCAGGCTCCAACAAATCAGCAATATTACCTCCATCAGAGCTGATAGTATCGGCCTTAACACCAATGACGCTATTCAGTTGTTTTTGTCTGATGGTGGGGATCCATGCTCAAACAGAGATATGGTAAAGGACTTTGAGATGGCCATAGTGCAACTTTTCTGTGAGTCTGGTGTGAATCATCTGTTGATCAGAAACGACCTCTGTACAATTGATGGCAAGGATCTTCTCAATGAGATCAGGACTAATTGTTCAGTCTGGGCTGATGGAGCTGGATTCAATATTAGAGTTACAAAGAAGGCACTTGTGATTACCAGGTTAGTATAACACCATTTTAAAGTTGCTATTGCCAAAGTTCAGTTGCTTCTAGTAATCCCTGCCAGTCAAAGTGAACACTTTGTGCCATGTGGACTTAAGTTCTTCTTATTTTTGTAAATCAATTGTGCAATAGATATTCTCTGGTCACCATAATCTAAAAGTTCATAGTTATTTCAAATTAATTCATGAATATTATTCATCTTCAGAAAACAAGACTTTACACACATTGTAGATGTACCCAATACCACGAGAGGTGCTTTTATTCAAGGCGATGGAAATGGCTCTGCTAAGGTCACAGTTAATCAACTCTCAGACTGCATGGTACTGCAGACCAAGCATGTTAACTATGGTTGGAAACAGCTGTACGTAGAGTTGGAGACAGGATTTGGTGTAGATCCGCAGCAGCATGAGGAAACTGCTAAATGGCAGCATACTGTCCAACACATCCTGGACACTTTTCACCCATCCAAACTTATCATTGGTATCTACCAATATGGGACAGTATTCCAAGATGATAGTTTCCATATGGCCTGTGAGGATGGCCAAATCTACTATTGTGAATGGACCCAAAATGCCCCATTGATCCTCTATAGGTAGGACATGTGTATGTAGTGTAACATTAAAATCATCGTATTTATTACGATTTAGCTTAAAGACTTCAGAGTCTGATAAATTTCTATCAACACTGAGGCTGTATCATACAAGCTGATTTACAATACACTTTTCTTTCATGGTAGTGCAGTAGATAGTGCATAAACATTGGCACTTCCGGCGGAAAGCATGAAAATCGGCTCATAGGGCCTTCTCAATGTGCTGAATCCATTTCTAAGTGGAAACATCATTTTTGAAAGGAGTTTCTACTTGAAAAATCGATTTGAAATAATAAAGTAAAAAAATTTTTTTTAATCAAATCAAAATTGCTGTGATTCTAACAGAACAGGAACGGGTGTCCCATACACCTAAAATTACTGCTATACATCTAGTTTATTCATATAGAGAATCAAAATTAGCAATGACTCTGTTTCTGACTCTGTTTCTGAATGGAGTGAGAGCCTGACTCCCTT
This sequence comes from Harmothoe impar, assembly GCA_947462335.1. NCBI lineage: Eukaryota > Metazoa > Annelida > Polychaeta > Phyllodocida > Polynoidae > Harmothoe > Harmothoe impar. Next base: position 10,680,548 of record OX381717.1, on the reverse strand, counting down.
AAATAAGGGAGCTATATGATTCCCTTATGTGTGCCCTGGTTTTGCCTCCATATTGCATCCAAAATACTGCTACTGACCCATATAAATCATATAGAGTCTAAATTATAAATGCCTCTCTTCTGACTCTCTGAATGGAGTCAGTGCCTGACTCTCTTTAGAAAGGGAGCTATGTGACTACCTTATGCAAGCCCTGGTTTTGACTCCAATCTGTATTCAAATTATTGCTACCCACCAATGGTAATTATAGAGTCTAAATTATCGATGACTCTCTTTCTGACTCTCTAGCAAAGGAGCTATGTGACTCCCTTATGTGAGGCTTCTATAATTCATCCAGAATGTCTCCAGAATTACTGCTACCATATATAATGATATTATCATTACACAGAGAAAAGGAAGGGAGTCAGAAAGGGAGTTCAGGTCTTGCTTTCAGAATGACTCCCTTTGTTACTGAAAGAGAGTTGCCACTTTCAAAGGATAGTCACTGTACCTCATATTTGGCTCCCTTTGTTAAGGGAGAAAGTCAGCTAGGCTTGGTTCTGACTCCGAAAGGACTCCCTTTCTTTTCTTTGTGTAACTATGTCCATTTGCCAAGTCAAGGTTGTTTAGGTCATTCGGGGGGACCTAATACATCTTAAAACGTATAGCTATCATAATACCTCTAAGATCCCAATCTAGATATTAAGGGAGGCAGGCATTGTCTCCATTCAAAAAGAGAATCAGAAAGTGAGTCATTTAGAATATGAACTGTATATAATTAACGTTGATGGGTAGCAGTAATGTTGGATGCATAATTATTGGAGTCAAAACCAGGGCTCTCATAAGGGTGTGCCATAGCTCCCTTTCTAAAGGAGTCAGGCAAACTGTGGAGAGTGTCTCTGCCGGCCTCAAATCTCCAACATAGCCTTCACTCTCAATCAGGGGTTTGGTACTGACTGGAAAGAAAGGGATGCCATTATCCACTAGTGGATATTGGAGAGTGATGGAGAGCTGAAGACTACAGAGATATAATTTAGTCCCATGGGTAGAGACATCTGAAATCAATATCTCGCTATACGGAGGAGAGCCTACATGGTATGGGAGCCACCATTTTCTAACTGACCCCTGACTCCAGAGCAGTGCATTGTGGGTAAATCTGTTATCAGCCACTGTTCACATCTAGGAACAATGATCACTGATAAGAATGATAATGCTTATAGGTTTCATCCCACCCCTATTTTAATCACCTCCACATTGTCTCAGGTATGAGGTGAGTGTTTTTGCCTGATTGGGAAACAATGCATTGATTACACTCCGACTGACTGACATGTAGTCACCCACAGAGGTGTTAAAGGAAAACACCACCCTAGTTTTATCACGGCTTAAATCAATGGTCTTGGTATTAGTTAAACACATTTAGTTAACCATGAGCTATTATAAGAGAGCACAGCAGGCTTATCTGCTGCAGCCCATGACGTCACCATTGGGACAAATACACTGGGTACTGCATTGCTTAAGCCTGGAGGCTGTAATCAAACTATATTTGTGGGGTTCTAATTAGAAATATGAAATCTACAATGTCATGATATTATGTAGGGCACTTCAGTGGGGTTATTTGGTGCTATACTTGTCAAGAGAAATCTACAAGCAGTGTGAAAGAAACCTACAAAGGGCATCTTGGTGTAGACAGTGCTGTACAGGCACTACTGGGGTGTATTTGCCCCAATGGTGACGTCATGGCCTGCAGCAGATAAGCCTTCTGTGCTCCCTTATAATAGCTCATGGTTAACTAACTTTCTTAATTAATACCAAGACCATCGATTTAAGCCATCGTAAAACTAGGGTGGTGCTTTCTGTTAATGCTCTATTAAGATAGATTTAAGATATTCTCCCTTCTTTAAGATTATCAAATTAAAGGCCATTTCATGGGTAATCCATGCATCTAATTTATAAAGAAGACAAACAGATAATAAATTAGAGAGAACCCTCCAAGTTAAACTACACAAAGAGGAAATAAATGGAGGCTTGACACATGACTACCTGGGCCTCCTGGAACATGCCTCTGGAACCAACATAGACTCTCCCCCGTATAGATAAGGGGTCAGGCACCGAATTCATTCAGAAAGAGAGTCAGAAAGAGAGTCATTGCGTATTTGGGCCCGATATGATTAATGGGTGAAATGAAGGCCCACATTTATTTGATTATAAATCCGCCACAGCAATGAATTAACTCTAGTTTAGCCCAGTAAAGCCACCTTTTATTGATAACTTGGATTACGGGCACTCATTGGAAGTTTTTTGGGGGGTGGGACGAAAAAAAAAGAAAAAAAAAAGCTGCCATTCAGTACTAACATTTTCCAGGGGCGGGAGGTAAAAAAAGAAAGAAAGAAAAACATGCAAAAAGTCTTGTTTTGGCTTTTAAATGTAGGTATATTGAGAAATAATGAAGGCATATTGAGAAATATTCCCAATTTTGAAAGCCTAATTCTGGGTGTCTCCCAGTCAGCATGAACTTTTTTTTTTTTTTTTGCTAAAATTCTCAAAAAATCCCAGCAGAGGGGGGTCACATGTCACCTGCTTGCCTGGGTGGCTGGAGCACTGGAATCACACACATGGCTCTCAGCCCCCAGCCTGTGTGGATCGCGACAAACTGCTGCTACTGAGACTTAGGGCAAACAATTTTTCTAACATAAGGGAGTAATATGGCTCCCTTTTTAAAGGGAGTCAGGCACTGACTCCATTAAGAAGGAGAGTCAGAAAGAGAGTGTTTGATAATTTGGAGTCTATATGATTTATCTGGATGGGTAGCAGTAATTCTAGAGGCAGTTTGGAGGCAGACCCAGCGCTCATAAGGGTGTCACATAGCTCTCTTTCTAATGGGAGTCAGGTACTGACAATCAGAAAGAGAGTCAGAAAGAGAGTCAATCACAATCTGGACTCTATATGATTTATATTGATTGATTGATTATTTGTTTATTTCTACTGCCAGGCAACACCAGGGCTTGCATAAGGTAGTCACATAGCTCCCTTTCTAAAGAGAGTCAGGCACTGACTCCATTCAGAAAGAGAGTCAGAAGAGAGTCATTAATTATTTAGACTCTATATGATTCATATGGGTCATATGTTTGTGGATAGCAGTATTTCTGGAAGCAGTATGGAGGCAAAACCAGGGCTCACATGAGGGAGTCATATAGCTCCCTTTTTAAAGGGAGTCATGCCCTGACTCCATTCAGAAAGAGAGTCAGAAATAGAATCATTGCTAATTTGGACTCTATCTGATTAAAATGAATGGGTAGCAGTGGTTTTAAGTGTGTGTACACCCTTTCCTGTTCTGCTAGAAGCATGGCGATTTTAATTTGATTAAAAAGAAACTATTTTCTACTTTTTTATTTCAAAGTCAATTTACAAGTAGAAACAATTTTCAAAAATGTTTCCACTTAGAAATCAATTCAGCATGTTAAAACACTCCTAGGGGTAAATTTGCATGCTTTCCACCACAAGTGCCAATGTTGGTTAAAATCACTGCTTTATCTATTCTACTATGTCTCATTTTATGGCTTAACGGTGGAATATTGTGAATATAATTAATAAAATTAATAATGTCCTGATTTTTTCTCTGTGTGAACGTAATACTAGACAAGATGGATGGATTCTTTTTCACACTTTCCACAAAGATACATGTTGTCAACAAGTATTTGCCTGACTTTTGTTGGGATACTGGCACTGTAGTTATGCAGTACAATGCACACTCCCCCGGCTGTCTGTTTAGAATGTGTCTTGGTTGTTCCCACACAGTGTATTTACCCTCACCCAGTGTATCTGCCCCCACCCAGTGTATCTGTCCCCACTCAGTGTATCTGTCCCCACACAGTGTATCTGCCCCCACCCAGTGTATTTACCCCCACCCAGTGTATCTGCCCCAACCCAGTGTATCTGCCCCCACCCAATGTATCTGTCCCCACCCAGTGTATCTGTCCCCACACAGTGTATCTGCCCCCACCCAGTGTATTTACCCCCACCCAGTGTATCTGCCCCATCCAGTGTATCTGCCCCCACCCAGTGTATCTGCCCCCACCCAGTGTATCTGCCCCATCCAGTGTATCTGCCCCCACCCAGTGTATCTGTCCCCACCCAGTGTATCTGTCCCCACCCAGTGTATCTGCCCCCACCCAGTGTATCTGCCCCCACCCAGTGTATCTGCCCCCTACCAGTGTATCTGCCCCCACCCAGTGTATCTGTCCCCAACCAGCGTATCTGTCCCCACCCAGTGTATCTGCCCCAACCCAGTGTATCTGTCCCCACCCAATGTATCTGTCCCCACCCAGTGTATCTGTCCCCACCCAGTGTATCTGCCCCCATCCAGTGTATCTGTCCCCATACAGTGTATCTACAACACGCTATGGATATGCGGCTTGATTTTACATTTTTAAATGGCTCAATATTAGTTAGCTTAAGATAAGCATATGCATTGCTGTTCATTACAGTGCATTTCAAAAACAATATTATTGCACTATAACTACCCTAAACTTGTATAACAGTTATAAGGCTTTTATCCTGTTGCTCCCTTTCATAATATCATACAAAGTACAAACTTCACACCTATACATTGTAAGGAGGGTGTTTTTCCCCATTGGACCAATACAGAACCAATATGGAGTAACATACGGAACACATACGGAATTCTGTATTGGTCAGTGCAAAAATCGTTTTTGTTCATCCTCCGTATCCCGACCGTATGTGGATGCAAGAATCCGTATTGCTATGCTGCATACGGCTTACCAATACGGCACTCACCTGACCTAATTGTAAAATTGTGCAGAAACCAGTCTACATTCCAGGGAACCCCCTGGGGAGCTTTACATAAAAAAACGGTGTTTTTGGTCCCAACTTTTGTTGGGAACTCTGGATTCTGGGACAATCTCAAACTCGCCTTACAAAATGGGTGTTTTTTTTTGTCCTAGCGGACAGGAATTATCCTATTTTTTTTGGGATAAATCCTGAAGAAATATATCCTTACTCATTTTGAGTAAGGACATATTTCCTTACTCTCCCGCAACTATGACGTCACAGGGGGGAACTCCCTCTGTGACATTATAATATGTAGTAACATATGGCCCAGCTTACAAAAAAACGTTAATTTACGTCAAAATAACGTTCTAAAACTGTATGTAAGGCCACTCAAAAAAAAAAGTTGTTTCTCATCACCGCGCGCATCATAAAAATCATGATTTAGGGAAAACTTTTATTTTTTTTACATTTTTTAAGAAAAATATGCTAAAATTGCCAAAATATTGGCAAATTTGGTATCAAATTAAAGCTTATGCTGTCAGCAATGCAATCAGCTAGGTGTAACTTGCATTGTTACATCTTTTGCTGATCAATAAACTCCTAATTACTAAAATGCGAAAATTGATCGCGAAATGTCCAAATGTAAATTACCCCGAGTAAAAATATTTTTTTTTATAAAAAACGCCCTCGTCATATTTTTCATTGCTTGGTGATGAGAAACAATTTTTTTTTGAGTGGCCTAACGTTATGCCATAGTGAGGAGCCTTAGAGAAACGTTATATAACGTTAAATTACGTTACAAAATGTTGTATAACGTTTTTTGTTTACTGGGGGAGGTAGGGTAGGGAGGGTATAAATAGGGTCTGTATGTTGGGGAACAGACAGGGGAGGTCAGGGAAGGGACAGGAGAGGTTCAGGGAAGGGACAGGAGATGTTTGGGAAGGGACAGGAGAGGTTGGGGAAGAGACAGGAGAGGTCAAGGAAGAGAGAGAAGAGGTCGCGGAAGAGATAGGAAAGGTCGGGAAAGGCACTGAATTTGGAGTGTTTTCTTCACCTCTGGCGCCCAGCCAGCTCTGTACTCTGATAGCTATTGTCTACCACTGTTTGTACACGAGGAGTCTGTAGGCAGAGTTTCAGCTCCGTAGGGCCATTATTTACCGAGTTACAGAAGAAAAGACATTTTTTTGTATAATTTCTTTTAAACTCAATTTTTATTTTTTAAATTTATTTTATTATAAAGGTAGAAGTTGGACTTTACTTATCTATTCATTAGAATAATTCTAGAGCCATTTTTTTACATATATATATGCACTTTAAAAAGGGAGAAGGGAGGTCGGGGACTGTACTAGCTTACAGAATAATGGTTTAGGTCCTGATGCCCTTCAACCAAAGGATATCGACCAACACCATGTCCTCACGTCCACCACCATGTCCACACGTCCACCACCATGTCCACACGTCCACCACTATGTCTACACATCCACTACCATGTCTACACGTCCACCACCATGTCTACACATCCAAAACCATGTCCACACGTCCACCACCATGTCCACACATCCATCATCAACTCTACATGCCAACATCAACATACGGACCCCTTTAAGGGCCCTTCCCAGTAAACACCCTACGTAGTTCCAACGTAGCTCAGAGGTTTCTCTAGGTAGATGTCCAACCAAAAGGCTTGAGATTGGTAATTTTGGAAGGTTTGTAGACGTCAAAACGTTAAGGTTTATTTACGTTCAACAGATGTAGACGTCTGATTTACGTTGACCTACCTCATTCAGACGTAAAAATTCTACGTAGATCTACGTTAAAAGACGTAACTTTTCAACTTCAATTGGGTAGATGACTTTTCCGTGTCACACTAGGTGGCAGCACTATCAATTATGGAGAGTATATTACAGCTCCTTAACAAATCTACCACATTCAAGCAGTAAATTTTCATTAATTGTGAATTCAATATCATGCAAATAAACCACATTCAATAGAATATTTATATATAAAGGACAGGTGATTAAAGTATTGTGCATGAATAGGTGCTTTGAGGACACCACATTGGTGGTAATGGAAGAAATACAAAGCCTCTCTGCAGCCAAAACTATTCAACAGATCTACACTGTCAGGCTGTTCAATTGAACTACAAGAATATACTATGTAGAATGAGATGAGATTGAAAATTATAGTAGTTACTTTGTATGAATATTGTTTGTAAATGGAAATTTGTCTGCAATATATTACAAGTCTTTGTCTGAGTCCCACTATGTAGAATTATATGTCATGTGTTAAACAAAGATTTACGTCTTCAGGAGCTACGTAAATCAGACTTGCAGGTTTGAGATTGGTAAATAAACCTTAACGTTTTGACGTTGATAAACCTACTAAAATTACGTAGTTCAGACCAAAATTCAACGTAGATTTACGTCTGACCAACGTCGTTGTGTTTACTGGGTTAGAGGAGAAATTTATGCAGTATGCTGCATATGGAGTACTTTTTTGAATTTATGCTGCTCTAATACCTCAGGAATTGAGAGGTTATATACGGACCATATACAGAAAATATTTCCCATATCCAATGAGGAAAAACACTTTTTTCCGTATGTGCATACAGAATTCCGTATGCGCATATGAAGATCCATATTGGTGACATAATTCCCATATAGGATAAGGAAAAACCCTTTTTCCCCATATGTAGCAAATACCAATGAGGAAAAACGCCCTCCTTTGGTATACAAAGGTGATGGATCTGGTCTGCTGGCACCTCACATATTGTCCCTGCCCCCACCCAGTGTTCCTCCTCATTGTGTGTGTCAGCAATGAGAACTGTGTATGGTAACATGTAATGATGATACCTCCTGTTGTATTCTACAGGCAGGATGGTGTGCAGACAGTGCAGGTGCCGGATACATCTCGGTGTGTTAGTTTCTACCAGGACCGTGGGGAGATGAACATCATTACTGCCTGCTTCAGCGACTGTATGGTGCTACGAGACCATCATATCAAACATTCCAGGGACCATGTCCTGAGCATCCGCCTGAACTCTCTCCTCATCCCTGGTACTACCAGTACCACTGCAGGTATGGTAGGTCAAGGATGGCAGACAGTCCTCAACCATCTCCTGCAAACATTCTGTCCCAAACCCCTGGGTATCATAGGCCTTGGCACAGACTCAGATATACAGGAGAACACCCACATACAGCTGGATGATGGTACCCTCTACTACTGTTACTGGGGAACCAATAGGACCTGGTTCATCATTAAAAGGTAAGTGTTGTGCGCTAACTTGTGGTTGTGATCTGTTTTTAATTCTCTATATAAAGGCGGCAGAGTTTATATGGGTATATACCCGGTACGTTCCCCGCGCATTTCAGTTGTTACCCGGTGGTTAGTTCCTCATGAACTCACCAGAACTCCTCACCTCGGCGTCCAACAGACGCGCTTGGTTTGAATCACAGTCGCTTGAAAAATTTGCAGCAGGAGGACGCTTCCTCATGTGGTCTACAAGGTAGCCAAGCTGTAACGGCTGTACTGATTCTTTTTTTTGAATTATTTCTATTTGTGAATCATGTCTGATGCATGGTGCTACCGCTGTGGCACAGATCATGGCCCTCCAAGGGGGAGGAATTGCAAGACCGAGCCATTAGACGGTTATGAGGCCATGAAACCAAGGAGGAGTAGACGCTTGGACGTGGAGAAGATGTCGGCCGATCAGATTGTGGCAGCCACTCAGGAGGAGATGAATGCTAGTCTCGCCCAGATGCTCCCCGAGGAAAAGTTTCCCTCGAGGCAGGAGCACCTCGATTACCTCGAGGAATTGGACGCCGTCCATGCTGAACAAGAAAGGGTCGAAGCCCTGGAGGAAAAAATCCGCGGCCGGATCAAGTCACGTGTGCAGAAGGGCGCCAAAGCCGGGTCAAAGACAAAGACGCCAACAGGGACTCCCGACAGGACTCCCCCACACTCTCGAGAGTCAAGTCCAGGTGAAGGCCCAAGAACTTCCACTCCACGGTTCGGCCATGAAGGTAGAGATTCCTCCAGTGAACGTTTGTCAAAAATCAAGAAAAAATTTGATTTAAAGCGCTATACTAGGGGCCGTGAGCCCAGGTCCCTCATGTATGAGGAGTTGATGTATGTCTCCCTTAATTGGGCCCGTGTTCGGATTGATGAGGGTACATTTTCTTCCCTTGAGGACATAAAGAAATTTCTGTGCCATTTGGGCTTTATTTCTTTTAAGGCAGCCAGTGGGTTATATGAGAAATCTCAGTTTGCGGGGTATGATACAGACCTGCGTGATGAATGTGTACATGGCAATGGGATAGAGGAGTTTGGGTTTGGCAATGATGAGTTGACCAAACACTACTTTGATACCGATAGCCTGCGCAAAGTAAAAGAGATGCATCGTGAGTCGGCCAACCCCCCTCGTGGCAGGGGGAGGGGGCAGGGCCGGGGGAGGGGCTATCCAAATCAGGGGTACAACCAGGGTTACTCCCCAAATCAGGGTTACCAAGGTCAGCATTTCCCACAGAAAAACCTTGAGGGTATCAGGGTAGACGAGGGTGGGAGGATTATGGCCTGTAACAGGTACAATGGATCGGGTTGCGATTCCAAGACATGTATCTTTGGTCACATTTGCTCTAAATGTGGCGATCCTACACACAAATCCACCTCTTGTAACAATGTGAGGGTGTATTCTGGATAGGGTGTATACTCATCTAACGAACGGTCCCCCACCACTGTTGTCACGCCTGTGTTAGAAGCTGAACCGCCAAGTGTAATTGAAACAAATTGTTTGCCTCAGGTTGAATGTATTGTTGATGACAGTGTGGCCGCTGCCCGGGGGGTCAAGTATGTAGGTGAGAGTTGTGCTAATTTGTGTGTACACAAGGTCGTGTTACCTAATTTTGATTGTGACTCACTTATTGTGGAGGCTAATACTAGAAATGTGAATGTATTGGATATACATAAGACAGGTTGGCCTGGAGTGAATGGTGACGGCTTACTGTTGGTTACTTTATGTGAGTCTAATGGGCCGCGTGATTTAAAATTCAAAGTAAAAAAGCAGTGCTTTAAGGGTGTATGTTCATGCACTTTTGACATTGATGGCTCACCTATCACGATGAAACCTTGCAGGGTGTTTTGTGAGTGTGTAATGTGGGGTGAGATTGATGTGAATCTATTGTATATGTTGGAAGGTTCTGCTTTTGGTTTTCGTGTTGTGGACCCCGAGTGTGGGTGTAATTATGATAATGACAATTACTCGTCCATACTCAGGGAGGGTAATAAGCAGTTTATGTCTAAACGCTTACTAAAAGAGATAAATGAGGGCAAAATCCTAGAATGTATTGATAAGCCTAGATGTGTCCATGCTCTAGGGGCAGTCGAGAAAAAGAAAGATAGTTCTGATAAAGGCATAAGTATCAGACCTATTACTGACTGCTCGAGGAGGGGGGCTGATGGTTCCTCTGTGAATGACTTTTGTAGTCAAGTGTCTGAGAAATTTGTGTATAAATCCATTGACGATGTTTGTGACTTAATGGTGGCCGATTCTTGGCTTTGTGGTACAGATATTGCTGACGCTTATGGAGGTGTCCAGATATATTATGGGGACAGAATGTATCAGGGTCTGCGCTGGAATTTTGAAAATGGGCGCGGTGATGTAATGTTTGAGGACGGTCGATTGTGTTTTGGTATGGCTTCTGGCCCGTATATTTTCAATTGTATTTCGGATTTTATTGTCCGCTGTATGAATAGGAGGGGTTATTACTCTATTATAAATTACTTAGATGACTACTTATTAATGGATGTTGATAAAGAAAAATGTATGATTGCCCAGCATGTGTTGATAAGAGTGATTCGTCATTTAGGGTTTAGTATTTCCTTCAAAAAAATTACGCCTGTATCACAGAAGGTGGTGTTTCTGGGTATTGAAGTAAATAGTGTAGATATGACCTTGACCCTCCCTGACGACAAGATGTGTGATCTGTTACAGAAATTGAAGGAGGCTGAGGGTAAATTAAAGATGTCTAAGCGTGACGTGCAGTCTCTGGCTGGGAGTCTGGCCAACGCTAGTAAAGTAGTTAGGGGAGGCCGCTGCTTTACCCGGAGAATTTACGATTTATGTAATGTGGTAAAGAAATTACATCATAAAGTGAGATTGTCAGGTGCAGCTCGTGAGGATATAATTTGGTGGCTAGAATTTGCCAAAACTTTTAATGGTTCGGCTAAAATAATTAAGCCTGTTGGTACTCATCTGTCTGTGTATAGCGATGCGTCATTTTCTGGTTACGCTGCTCTACATGGGAGTGACTGGTTAATGGGAGTGTGGAATGGTAAGGGCCGCTGCCCACTACCGGAGGAGGCTATGCATCATTGGATAGCCCCTCCTGTAGATCATAATGAAAACATAAATGAATTAGAATTCTGGCCTGTATTGTTAGCGGCCAAGAGATGGGGTCATTTATGGGAGGACTGTGAATTGGTGTTTGTGACTGACAATACTCAAGTAATGCACATGTTAAACTCTGGTCGTAGTAAAAATAAGTTGTGTATGTCATGGATTAGAGAAATGTTTTGGCTTGCTGTTAAGAGGAACTTCTATTTTAAATCAGTGTACATTAAATCAAAAGAAAATGTAATTTGTGACGCCCTTAGCAGGTGGGGTGAGTCTGATGCTCGTAAGAGACTACTGTATGTTACGTCACCAGATTCCCTTTGCTGTTATGATTGCTTGTGATTGCAGGTCCATGCTCCAGGCTGGTGTCAAGGTTGCAACTACTTTTGGACAATGATATCGCTGTGAACACTGACAAAACCCGTACGTCACAGATAAAGAATTATCTGGAGTTTTGTACGATCTATGGCATTATGCCATTGGCTCCTGGACATGAGGGTATTGCCTTTTATGTAGCCCATTTATCAAATACCCTTAAGTATGTGTCTATCAAAGGGTACTTATCTGGTGTTAATTACTACTTGAAAACGCATAGAGCCCCGGAAATCCCTTATAATGATCCTCTTGTGTATAGAGCGTTACGTGAGGCTCGCCGACTGCTAGGTGATTGCCCTACTCAAGCCTTGGCTATTTTACCCGAGCATTTGTTATTAATGTTTGCCTTTCTTCCGGCGTCACTGGGTCATACATGTTTCTGGGCCGCTGCCCTACTAGCATTTCGGTCACTTCTACGTAAATGCCACTACACTGATGGAGATAGTATGTTGTGTAGAGGTGCGTTTGAGTTTTTCAGTTGGGGCATGATGGTCACCATTACTCAAACTAAGACCATTCAATTCAAAGAGAGAAAACTGTTAATACCTATTGCTCGCATTAGTAATACTATTTTGTGTGCCGTGCACTGGGTAGAGAAGCACTTCAGTGAGGTTAAAGGCAGACCTACTCATCCGGCCTTCTTGATCCCTGAGTCAGAGCGCGTAACTCCTATGTCCTATAGGGTTTTCTCTGATATTCTAAAAATGTTGGCTATTAATGCTGATATTCAGGCAGAACGTATTTCTAGTCATGGGCTGAGATCGGGGGGTGCTACCTTCCTTGCAAGGATGGGTATTGATATTGATGTGATAAAGCAAAGGGGGGATTGGAAGTCTGATCAGGTGTATGTATACCTGCGGAGACCCATACAAGACAGGGTGGTGATAGATCAGCGTATAGGCGAGATGTTGTCTGCGGTGATTGATAAGTGCTGATTATTACTTGTGGTTCAAACCCTTTGGTTATTATGATGCTTGTGATATTGAGTTGTGATGCTTGTGATGTTGATATGTGATGTTGATATGTGATACTTATATATTTCTTGTCGTTTCTGGCTGTTAGTCTATGTACCGTATGTACCATATGTACCTAGCCTGTTTGGCAGGTTAAGCCAGCCAGCTATATTGCGCCAAGTAATTCTGTGTCGTCTCACATTCCTTTATTATGTAACGTTATAGTATATTCTCTATATAAAGGCGGCAGAGTTTATATGGGTATATACCCGGTACGTTCCCCGCGCATTTCAGTTGTTACCCGGTGGTTAGTTCCTCATGAACTCACCAGGGCTCCTCACCTCGGCGTCCAACAGACGCGCTTGGTTTGAATCACAGTCGCTTGAAAAATTTTACTGTGTTATGTTGTAATAAATAGGGCAGGTTAAGCCAGCCAGCTATATTGCGCCAAGTAATTCTGTGTCGTCTCACATTCCTTTATTATGTAACGTTATAGTATATCCTACTCAAAACAGCTGTTCATGGTCAAGACTCACCAAGTATATTAGGCCTGACCCATTTTATCTGTCCCTTTCCAATGCATCTGTCCCCAACTAGTATAATTCAGCCATGTATTTGGGTCTGACCAGTGTATCTGTCCCCACCCAGTGTATCTGCCCCCACCCAGTGTATCTGCCCCCACCAAGTGGATCTGCCCCGACCAAGTGTATCAAAACCCCACACTGTGTATCTGCCCCCACCCAGTGTATCTTCCCCCACCTAGAGTATCTGCCCCCACCAGTCTATGTGCCCCCCACCTAGAGTATCCGTCCCAACCCAGTGTATCTGCCCCCACCCAGTGTATCTGCCCCCACCCAGTGTATCTTACCCCACTCAGTGTATCTGCCCCTACCCAGTGTATGTGCCCCACCCAGTGTATCTGCCCCCAACCAGTGTATCTGCCCCACCCAGTGTATGTGCCCCACCCAGTGTATCTGCCCCCAACCACGGTATCTGCCCCAACCAGTGTATCTTCCCTAAGTGTATCTCTCCCCACCCAGTCTATCTGCCCCCACACAGTGTATCTGTCCCCACCCAGTGTATCTGTCCCCACCCAGTGTATCTGCCTCCACCCAGTGTATCTGCCCCTACCCAGTGTATCTGCCCCTACCCAGTGTATCTGCCCCACCCAGTGTATCTGTGCCCACCCAGTGCATCTGCAGTACCAAGTGTATCTGCCCCCACCCAGTGGATATGCCCCCACCCAGTGTATCTGCCCCACCCAGTGTATCTTCCCCCACCCAGTGTTTCTGTCCCCACCCAGTGTATCTAGCCCTTATGCAGTGTATCTGACCCTACCTAGTTTATTTATTTCATAGTGTCTTTGCGATATTATAAAGACTTAACCACTATTAAGTTATATATATATATATATATATATATATATATATATATATATATATATATATATATATATATAAACATTGATGGGAACACATACATTTGGAATTTCATGAATACAATTATTATCTACTACTGTGCATGTAAACACTTGTAGGCTACTTCCAACAGTGGCAACTTTGTGGCACACCGCTACCACTATTGTGTATATAAGAGCCCACACTGCAGTCCCCCACTACTCTGGTTGGTACTGCAGTGATATCCACATCTATATTGTACGTATTATGGAAAAAACCTTACTACACACCTAATTGCCAACTCTTGTCGTCACCTACTCATGTATAGCATAACAGCAGATCATTCTACCTAATGATTACCCGATATGACATCTCAGCAGTGATGAATGTGTATGGTGACTTGAAGTGAGTTTTTTCTGTTAATTTCTACAGGAAGGATGGCGCACAGACAGTGCAGGTGCCGGATACGTCTCGGTGTGTTTTTCTCTACCAGCTAGGTGAGGACATGAACATCATCACTACCTGCCTCAAAGACTGTATGGTGCTACAAGGTCACCACATCAAACACTCCAGGGACCATGTCCTGAACATCCGTCTGAACTCTCTTCTCACCTCCAGTACCACCACTACCACTGCAGGCATGGCAGGTGAAGGATGGCAGACAGTCTTCAACCATCTCCTACAAACATTCCTTCCCAAGTCCCTAGATATCAAAGGCCTGAGCACAGACTCAGATATACAGAGTAGAACCCACATACAGCTGGATAATGGAACCCTCTACTACTCTTACTGGTTCTCTGATAGGACCTGGTTCATCATGACAAGGTAAGTGTTGTGCACTAAATAATAGTTGTGATCTGTTTCTTATCCTAATCAGATTAAGTGTTTATGGTCAAGGTTCAGTGTATCCCCCCCCCCCACACAGTGTATCTGCCCCAACCCAGTGTATCTGCCCCCACCCAGTGTATCAAGCTCTTATGCAGTGTTTCTGACCCTACCTAGTTTTCTTATCTCATAGTGTCTCTGTAATATTGTAAAGACTAAACAACTATTAACTTACATATACATTCATGGGATAACACATACATTCCGGATTTCATGTATACAATTATCATCTACTACTTTGCATCTATAGACTTGTAGGCTATTGCCAACTGTGGCCACTGTATGGCACTCTGCTACCACTATTGTGTATATAAGAGCCCACACTGCAGTCCCCCACTACTCTTGTTAGTACTGCAGTAATGTCAACATGTACACTGTGAACGTTTTACAGAATAAACCTAACTACACACCTAATTGCCAACTATTGTCATCACCTACTCATGTTTAGCATAAAGGCAGATCATTCTAGCTAATGATTACCCAATATGATATCTCAGCAGTGATGAATGTGTATGGTGACTTGAAGTGAGTTTCTTCTGTTACATTCTACAGGCAGGATGGCGTGCAGACAGTGCAGGTGCCGGACACATCTCGGTGTGTTAGTCTCTACCAGCTAGGTGAGGAGATAGCCATCATCACTACCTGCCTCAGAGACTGCCTGGTGCTGCAAGGTCACCACATCAAACACTCCAGGGACCATGTCCTGAACATCCGTCTGAACTCTCTTCTCACCTCCGGTACCACCACTACCACTGCAGGCATGGTAGGTGAAGGATGGCAGACAGTCTTCAACCATCTCCTACAAACATTCCTTCCCAAGTCCCTAGATATCAAAGGCCTGAGCACAGACTCAGATATACAGGGTAGCACCTATATACAGCTGGATAATGGAACCCTCTACTACTCTTTCTGGTTCTCTGATAGGACCTGGTTCACCATGACAAGGTAAGTGTTGTGAACTAAATAAAAGTTGTGATCTGTTTCTAATCCTAATCAGATTAAGTGTTTATGGTCAAGATTCAGTGTACCTTCCCCCCCCCCCCTCACACAGTGTATCTGCCCCCACCCAGTGTATCTGCCCCCACCCAGTGTATCAAGCTCTTATGCAGTGTTTCTGACCCTACCTAGTTTTCTTATCTCATAGTGTCTCTGTAATATTATACTTAAGACTTACTTTGTTTTTTCCCCCCTACCAGTGAATCTGTCCCCACCCAGTCTATCTGCCCCTACTAGCTCGTAAGCCAATCTGGCTGAGAATGACCAAGACTGCCAAATTGAGGGTTTGGTCGCCACCATGATTTTTAGATAGCTATATGTATAGGAGTAGTATTGTTTGTATCGGAACGGGACTATCGTTAAGCACTGTTTATTACTCATTGGACTTGCAGCCAATCAGAAGCCTCCATTTAACCAGAAGTGACGTCACATGCCCATATAAGGGCATACCGGAAGTGACGTCACGTGACCTTGACCTACTTAGAGGTCAAGGTCATGACCCCAGCCAATCAGAGGCCTCCATTTGACCGGAAGTGACTTCCTCATTTGCATAATGGGTCACTTCCGGTGTACCAGCCAATCAGAGGCCTCCATTTGACCGGAAGTGACCCCCTCATTTGCATAATAGACCACACCCCCGTGACCGGAAGTGACCTACTTAAGATGACCGGAAGTGACGTCACGTGCCCTACTTAGGGGAGGGATTAGTGATGACCGGAAGTGACAGAAGTTACCCAATTTAAAAAAAAATGTGGTCACGTGACTGGAAGTGACCACCTAGTTAACATGTCTGCAGGATGATCACCTGCTGTTTGCTGTATGAAGTTTTTTGTATACGCTCTCGTTGAACACCACCTTAATCTCCTAATGACACTTGATCTTCTTATAGATGTAACACACCTCCAGATCAAAAACAAGATTTGAATCCAGGGTGGAAGGAAGGAACGACCCTCCAGCTGGAAACAGGATTAGCTAGCTCACTCTCTCTTAAGCAGCTTATCTCCAGAGGTGTGTATAAGGGGTGGGGGAAGAAAAAGAATGTCATTCACTCACACTTTCTCTACAACCCTCACCATGAGTAGTATAATAATAATACAAGTGAGGGCGCAAACGGATTACATCTGTTTGCTAGCCCTCACTTGTTTGAGAAGATACTGGATTTACTATTTTGGAAGGGGTTGTGTTTGGAAACGCATTAGGCATTTGGAGGTGTGTTTGAGATTTATTTCAAAGTTAGTGAGGAAATTTGTTTACTTGATGACATAGAGGTTATAAATGACAACAAAGGAATTCCTTCTGTTATAATGGAAACCAATTTTATTAATAATTAAAAGGGCAGCAATGACTTGCATGAAAATTGATATATTGAAGAGTTCCTAGACTTTCTAAATGTCTAGTGGAATTCCTAGATATAGTTTCTAGACCCATTGATGAGTTTAGATACACATGTTGAAGAGTTCCTAAACTTGTGGATGAGTTTCCTAGATATGTGGAACAGTTTCCAGATGGGTTTCATGCCTGACTTGTATCTGAAATTCCCTCTCATAAAGTCCATATTTAAAGGGCTAGTATGTGTGTTGGGGAGCCCCTAAGCATGGTATGGAGCCCCTACACGTGTTGTGGAGCTCCTACACATGTTGTGGAGCCCCTAGTCATGTTGTGGAGCCCCTAGGTGCGGTATGGAGCCCCTACATGTGTTGTAGAGCCCCTACACGTGTTGTAGAGCCCCTAGTCATGTTGTGGAGCCCCTAGGCGTGTTGTGGAGCCCCTACACGTGTTGTGGGGCCCCTGATCAGGGTTCTGAGTGCTGTATCCACGTGGCCAAGGCTCCCGCTCCTGCGACACCGGCGACTCCCGCTCCCGTGGCTCCCATCTGTGCGACTCCCGCTTGTACCGCTCACGTTCACTGGAAAATATAAGAATTTACAGAAAAAAGAACTTTCACTTCTGAAGAACCATGGCCTCTTATTTAAAGTCACTACTGGGTATTTACATGTATTAAACCACAGACAGCTCTATTAATCTTTCTGAGTGTTAAATACAGGGTATCATTAGAAAGGCCTAACACAGGAGAGTTCAGAAAAAAAATATTTTGGGGCTCCCCCCCCCTTGTACAATATTTTAGAGCAGTTTTCATGTTTGCATTGAGCCACTGTCAGTCAGCGGGGATAGACTCGCTATGTTAAAGCACTGCTGGGCAGATTCTCGCCAGCTCTATTTGGGTCAAAAATGGGTCTTTTTGGGTCAGCAAACAAATATGTGGTACTTCAGCATGTTTATTTTACTATAACTGAGGCTCAGAATTGTTAAGGGCCCAAAAATATCCAAAATTCCCAAGAAGCAAACTCAAGTTGATCAGCCATGAGACCATACATAGGATTTCAACAGGGTTGGGATGGTGAATTGACCCAAACTCAGGGGGTGCTGGGGGGGTCATAAAGAATTTTTCTTTCAATGGGATAGCGGAAACTTGGATATTTAACATGTCTTCTTTGCCACATATTAAGGGCAGATACCAAAAATTGCTCTAACCCCCCCAAAAAAGGCTTGTCGTTGAGCAATTTTTCAAGTTATTCTAGTAGTATTCATGGTTGAGGGTCCCGCCGTTATTGGTTTAGTCTCTTCTACTTGTTGGATTTCTTAATGAATCATATCATTAGAAAGGCCTAATACAGGGGAGTTCAAAAAAAATATTTTGGGGCTCCCCCCCCTTGTGTTCAATTTTAGAGCATATTTTCAGTTTGCATCGGGCCACTGTCAGTCGGCGCGGATAGACTCGCTATGTTAAAGCACTACCGGGTAGAGTCTCGCCTGCTCTATTTGGGTCAAAAGTGGGTCTTTTTGGGTCCGGAAAAAAATAGGTGGTACTTCAGCATGTCTACTTTACTATTATCTGAGGCTCAGAAATGTTTGGGGCCCCAAAATATCCATAAATCCAAAAAAGCAAACTCAAGTTGATCAGCCACGAGACAGTACATAGGATTTCAACAGGGTTGGGATGGTGAATTGACCCAAACTCAGGGGGGGCTTGGGGGGTCATAAAGAATTTTTCTTTCAATTGGATAGCGGAAACTTGGATATTTAACATGTCTTCTTTGCCACATATTAAGGGCAGATCCCAAAAATTGCTCTAACCCCCCCCAAAAAAGGGCTTGTCGTTGAGCAATTTTTCAAGTTATTCTAGTAGTATTCATGTTTGAGGGTCCTGCCGCTATTGGTTTAGTCACTTCTACATGTTGGATTTCTTAATGAATCGTATCATTAGAAAGGCTTATACAGGGGAGTTCAAAAAAAAATATTTTGGGGCTCCCCCTCCTTGTACAATATTTTAGAGCAGTTTTCATGTTTGCATCGGGCCACTGTCAGTCGGCGCGGATAGACTCCCTATGTTAAAGCACTACCGGGTAGAGTCTCACCTGCTCTATTTGGGTCAAAAATGGGTCTTTTTGGGTCCGGAAAAAAATAGGTGGTACTTCAGCATGTCTACTTTACTATTATCTGAGGCTCAGAAATGATTGGGGCCCCAAAATATCCATAAATCCAAAAAAGCAAACTCAAGTTGATCAGCCACGAGACCGTATATATATAGGATTTCAACAGGGTTGGGATGGTGAATTGACCCAAACTCAGGGGGGGCTTGGGGGGTCATAAAGAATTTTTCTTTCAATTGGATAGCGGAAACTTTGATATTTAACATGTCTTCTTTGCCACATATTAAGGGCAGATCCCAAAAATTGCTCTAACCCCCCCAACAAATGGCTTGTCGTTGAGCATTTTGAGCCAATGATTGAATGATTCAAGTTGATCTCGGCAGCCCGGTCTTCGCCAATGTATTTTATGCAGAATAACCAGGCTACTGAGCTGTCCGCAATTTCACCCCACATAAGAGAGGAGCCTAATCTATCAATGACAACAAAATTTGCGGACTAACCCTTCATATTTTAACTGTAATCGATGAAACTAACCAACTCCTCTCGACGAGACGCTTCGTTCGGCGCTATGCCAAAGACCCTAAGTCGAAGCGTTCTACTTGCCAAAATTCCCAAACAAAGTCAAATTTCACAAAAAAGTAGGGGGGGTGGAGGGCTGACACACTAGGGCCTAATAAAGACGACATTTCTGCATCTAACGAGCCTAATAATGTGAATATTGGTTGAGATTTACCTTTGATGTGAGCCATTTTCAAGAGATTTGACCATCGACCGGACTGTCATTTCTCAACTTCTATCATTTAATCATTGGCTCTGTTTTTTGGTCTTGGCAAGTTTAAAGCCCGGTCTTCGTCATTTTGCGGAATAACCCGGCTACTGAGCTGTCCGCAATTTCACCCCCCAAATGGAGGGAGCCTAATCTATCAATGACAACAAAAATTGCGGACTAACCTTGCATATTTGAGCTGTAATCGATGAAATTAACCAAGTCGGTATCGAATCATCGTCCCTCGGCGTCCCCTGCCCGCCATTTTGAATCTCGCGAGATCCCGTGAATCGGCGAGATGGCCATATTTTGTTTACATTGTCGTCGTGTCGAACGATAGTAAAAGCCTTGATAATGGCTAAATACGATTAAATATGAAAGGTATCGCCCTGCTGAATGGTAAGCAATGAATTTCTATGTATTTTGATTATGTTTTCATATCATAATAGGCAAAATAAAAAATATCGACATTTTGCGGTTGTCTTACAACGGGCGAACACTTCTCAAGAATCCGAGGAGTCAAGTTTTAGGCGACTAAACTTTGCCGAAAATCAATCAATCCTCTTCTATTTGGACACTTCTTTTGGGGTGGGGGGGAGGGGGGCACTTTGGGGGGGAGGGGGCACTTTGGAGTGAGCGTCTCTTTGGGGGGGAAAAAAAAACCTTCGGAGGCGAGTCTCTTAATTCTTTTTTCTGTTTAGATTTGGTATGAAAATAAAAACACAACAATTTTCATTTACAATTTTTAAATTTTCTCATTCTAATCAACTATTTTTTTAACACTCGAGCAGTCCGCAAAAAAAAGTCTCATATGTATTGATGATATACTAAACACACTTAATGAATCAAACCATCTTAAAGAATGATAGCAATAACAACACACACCTCTTTATTTCCAAGTGAAAAAATAGAGATCGCAAGCAATCAAGTAAACAACGAACCAACCAACCAACCAACCAACCAACCAAGTACGATTGCGATTTTTTTTTTTGATTTTTTTTTTCAACACCAATATTCCTCTTTTTTTCATAACTCTAAAGGACTCGTTGTCACTCCGTCAGAATGCACGCAACGCTTAAAATATAAGTATCGCACTGTAGTTTTTTTTATTGTGTAAGTGACCATTTTGTTTCGTACCACTTTGAAATTTCTATTAGTAGCAAGGATAGATTTTCGGTTGGAAAGAACGTTCAAGAAGTCTTTCGGTTCTTTTAGGTTTTGTTTTTTCTGTATACCTTTTGCACTCCATTTTTTACATTTTCTTTCACCTGTCGAGTCTAGATTGTAGCAAATGTAAGTCTTAGTGTTGAGACTTAGAATCCCGTCACCTTCCCACTCGGATTTCAAAAGCCCCATAGTTCTCAGATCGTGAGCGTAACGTCTCTCACAACAGCTGCCAGGTGGAGGGAGCCATTCTTGCACGCCTTCGGTTTTTATCTTTACGAAAAGGTCTAAGTGATCGTCGCACACTGCTGTTGGAATCCACTTTTGTTTCTCTCTGAAGTACGTTTCTCTCAGCTCGGGTTTTACCAGGTAATCCAACGTTTCACCGCTGAGAGCCATGTAAAGACTATCGGTGTCCATTTGACAAAGAGCATAATCCCGCCGATCGATGAATCTATCCAAAAAGTCGTACGTGAACTCTTACATTTTCAACTTAGCGTACTGGTACACCATGAACCCTTTTTGAATAGGGAGGTTGTTCTTGACCATTTTTGGTTGCAGTTCGACTTCAAAGAGATCTGAGGTCAACTCGGTCCCCTTTTTGAAGCGCCGCGAATTGGTCAATAATTCGAAATTTTTGACCGTTAGTGTATTTCACATTGGTGTGTCTTTCCTTGTTGCAAATTGTTTTACCGTACGTGGCATTTCCCTTTAACTTGTAACAGTCTGACAGAATTTTCTCGTTCGGGTTCACGTTGCCACGTCTTCGCGCTGTGGTTACTTCGTCTGCGAAACCAGCGAAGGGTCGTCTAGGAAGGTATTCTACGAACAGCTGTATTTGGGTGACTATCAAACCGTGATCCAAATACCACTGAAGAAGCGGTGTTCCTAAGAGAATATTTTTTCCGTGATAACTCCCTATCAGACTTCTCTGAGGTGTGTTCAACAACTTTTCTTCCTTGGCAAAGTCTGACATGTGAGTTCCTTTGTCGGATTTCGAAACTTTTACATTCTTGAAAACGGCGGTCATCTCTTAAAAGTATGCTCGTAGGTGAGGTGGTGTAGTGATGTCCACTTGAATTAAACCGAACATGCTCCCATCTTTGACAGCGGAAAGGATGTTGCTCTCGGTCATACCATTTTGAGACACTTTCAAAGCGTCAACCTTCCAGTGTTGTTCGGATGTCTTAACCTGTGGATCTTGAGGTTTCATCTGTCTCCATTCACACTCCCACACAACGATCAGCTTGTAACCTAGTGCTTTCAAGTAAGCGCTTACTCTAGCCGTTCTGTCGAGTCTCTCATCCCTGAGTGAAGCGCACGGATATCGCTGCAGTGGTATGCACTCTTGAGCGTGGAACCAACACCCGTGAAACTGGAAAGCCGTATTAGAGGCCGGGTGAAACCCGTCGACGCGAATTCTTCGACAACCTAGAACCATCTCGCCACCGTTCAAAGCGTGGCGTAGTTTTACATCGCGAGCGTGCTCTACGAAGCGTAGCCACTCCAAAGTGCTCTGAGAGTGTTTTTGTCTAATTTCAGCTTTGAACCCAGTCTCACGATGTCTCACCACGTAATTACCCGTGCAGTGCGCTTCGCTCATGCAGCGCAAGTACAGCGAGTTAGCGTCTACTCCTAGGATGTGCTCGCACGTTCTCGCTTCTTCGCCGTACTTGTGCTCCCTTATTCGTGTGGTACCCTTCTCGTGAAATCTATGGAAGATTATCGAAGGACAGCCGACTAGATTTCCTTTGATCAGAGAGTGGAGGTGAGCGTCGAACTGGGGAAACGTTACGAACATCGCCTCTGTGTTTTGGAACAAGAACCGTAAAGTCAAACCCGGAAGGGAGACTCCGTCTTTGAACATGTCAATTACGCGATCTCTGAAAAATTTAGCGTGATTGTTCAGAGCCTCTATGAAAGGTTTCACGTCTTTGTTGTTGTAGTAGATCAAGTAATCTCTCACAGTTTGCATGTTCTGTTCGGACCAAACTTTTCCACATTAGGGGTAGTCGGATGCAGTCATCTTGGTACCGGTCAGTTTGCTGTCAAAAGCCGATCTCGGTGGTAGTGTTCTGTTTTCCAGTTTCCTGGTAGACGTCATCCATTCGTAAGGAAAGTGACCTTTCTCTTGATTTCTGGTGAAAGCTAGCAAATAATTCGCGTAATTGTAACCGGGTGCCAAATAGTTTGTCCAATAAAACCGTGTGCTGTGTGTAAACTGCCAAGTATTGGTTACTTCTCTTTATGACGCTGAATTCTTCTTCATTTCGGTCTTTGGAGGAGAAGAATGCATGAAGCTGTATTTTGATCAGGTTCAAGTCGTATATCCCTGAGTTGAAACCTACGACTGGAACTTGCCGGAGATATCTCAAAAGCCTCTGCTTCAGTTGAACCAACAGGTGTCTGTGTCTAGTTGCAGTGAAGTTGCCTGTGTCCGGAGAAAGTCTGAACAGCGCCTCCTCTAGCAGGAGAGCTATACTAACGCTGCATCTAACTTTGCTAACATCGGTCGGTAAACTTCTAGCATCCTTGCCCCGATGACTTTGGCGGTGTTGTTTATGTGATTTAAAACTCTATCCAACAAAGGGTCGGAATCTGCGTCGGATTCTCTCGCGAAGCAGACCGGACCCTCCCACCCAGGAAGGTTGAATGTGACGCAAGCCGACAAAGGGACATGATCCCACAGCACAGACACATGTTCGGTGGACGGTTCTTTGGACGCTCTAAAGAAAGCCTCGAAATCAATGGTGATCTTGTAAGGGTACATTCCCGAATCATCTTCGGGGGGAAAAATGGAGAAATCTGTTAGCGCTTTGAAAATCGTTTTCGAATTGTGGGAGATTCCATCCACATATCTCAACTTCAAAACGTTGGGAAAATCTAACACACCGCTTCTTTTTCCAACTCGACCCGAGTGGGTAACCCTACCGCCTATGGGAAATTCCCCCAGTCCCATGTAAACGCAAATGTTCAAATTGGTGGGGAAAAGAACGTGCCACTTGGTGTCAGAGTCGCAAAGTTTCCGTACTTCTTCGCAAGCGATGGTGTTTTGCATGAGCGAGAGGAGCTCTTCTAAAGTTTCTGAATTAGTTATGGTGGGAAGCGGTTGTATAAGAGTTGCGTTGTTTTTGGAGGCGTGAAAGTAGCATAGTTTGCTTTTGTCCTCTTTGTGTTGTAATATTAAACCTAGCGACAAACCTACTTTGTATCTGAATCTTTGCGTTAAGTGAATGTGTCGCATAGTATCTACAGCGTCACTCAACTCACCGGTTGGTAGTCTTAAGTTTGTCACACTCACACGAGTCCCATGCACCCTGACACCTGTTTGTATTGCAGACCAATTCGCGGTGAATATTTCTTCACCGTTCGGTATAGCGCATATCATTGGAGGGATAGTTACTCCTTTGAGAGATTCGCGTTGACAGGTGATTTTTCGACAACTACCTTCGCCGCATAGAGGACAAAACCTCGGTATTACTTTACATTGTTCCACGTGTCTGTCGTGATTGTAAGACCTTTTAAAACTTTTGAAACACTTTTCGGAGACGTACTGCGACATGTTTGCACTGAATTACCAATATATTATGTGAAGAGAAATTATTCTTATTATTTTTTTCATCTAGCACTATCTATCTTTTTCCAACTATCTATCTATCTATCTATCTATCTATCTATCTATCTATCTATCTATCTATCTGTCTATCTATCTTGTTCTTTCTGTCTACGCAGCATCCGTCAAACACTTACTCGCGTGTGTGTGTACGTGCATACCTCTCATTCCAGAACTCTACCGAGAAATTTGAGAATAATCTCTCTTTTGTCATCCCACTCTTTGAGCACCTTGTTGGACACCGTCACACCCTCCAGTGTGGGGGTTTTGTCGACGCCTTCGTACTTGCGGACGTGGATCACGTTCTTACCCTTGTAGTAGCTGACCGCGGCGTACACTTCCCTTTCTGGGTGCAACACCATAAAGCAAGGTTTGTGAAAGGGGAGGCCCTGCAGAACCGCCGCATCGCTTATATTCGTGCCACCCGGTGGATGTTGGCGATGTTCGCTATCAGCTTGAGCAGTCCGTCGATGGAGAAGCGCACTTGTTTGGTGGGGGTTGGAGTCGAGTGTTTGATGCTGTTGCGCTCCCTGGACAGTCTAACCTGATCCAACCAGATCTCTAGCTTCAAACCATCGAAGAAGAACTCTAACATGCGGACCTTCGTGACATCATTCTCTGCTTCTTCTCCTCCTTTTTCTTCTTCTCTTTTTCTCTTCTTGGAGGTCAGGTTGTGACTCTTCTTAGAAGGTTTCAAGACAAGAAGAGTACCACCATCAGGGTGAGCTGAATTAGGAGCATAGCCAACAACAGGAGCAACGTCTGTGCCGGTAGTGGTGAAGGCGGGGTCATAAGTCGTCGAGGAGGGGGGAGCATGAAAAAACACCTGAACCTCCTCACCCCCCTCCGCGTCCTCTGTCTCCACCGTCGCCGCCGTCGCCGCCGTCACCACCTCCTCCTCCTCCTCCTCCTCCTCCTCCTCCTCCTCGTTCTCTGTCTCCTCCTCGTCCTCGTCCTCTGTCTCCTCCTCCTCCTCCTCCTCCGCCTCCTCCTCCTCTTCCACCTCCTCCACTCCTACTACTACGTGGTGCATGCGCTGAGTGTTGAAATCGATGTAAGTGTATTCAGCGTCGGTTGAGGATGATGGAGCGGCCCCTTCTCCAACGTGCTGCGGTTGATGACGGTCTTCATCGAAATCAGCAAAGGTGGTGGGGAGGTAAAAACCCAGTTGCCAGTAAGGACAGTCTGTTGTGAGAGGTGACCCGATGTCAGTAGTAGTAGCAGCAGCAGTAGCAGCAGCAGCAGTAGCAGTAGTAGCCAGATCAGTCAGGGTCTCTTTGGTAAGTGTATCACTAGGTACATCAGCAGCAGCAGCAGCAGCAGCAGTAGGGTCGTTAGCAGTAGTAGCTAGGTGTAGCAGTGTAGGTGCTGCAGTAGGTGTAGCCGTGGCAAGCGATGGGCGCGCAGTAGGGGTCCTTGTTGTTGATGATGTAGTCGTAGCAGTAGCACACGTAGCAGTAGCATGTGTAGCAGGTGCAGTTGGTGTAGCAGTAGTAGCATGCGTAGGTGTAGTAGGTGTAGTAACACTACTACCACTAGTACCACTGCTAGTACTACCGTCACTAGTACTCGCTACACCTCGAAGGTTATAAGACCTTGAGGTTGTGGTGATAGCACCATCTTCAGTAGCTAGGGAAGACGCTAAACGCCCCCTCTTCGTTGTCTTCTTGTGTAGGTGTAGCTTAGTTGGTCTTCTGCTCATGATGGTGTGTATGGTGAAAAGAGTGGGTGAGTGAATGGTGGTTTTCAACCTACCTTATATACCACTGCTTCTGGATACCTGCTGGTTTTGCTGACTCATAGAAGCAAGAGTGCTAAGCCTGTTATCACAGTAGGATGTCTATTAATCCGTTTTCACCTGACCTCTGCTGTTACATCATAAAAGGGGAGCGTGGTCTTCAGGGAAAATAGTCGATATGGTGTCTACAAATCCGATTTTCACCTGTCCTCTGCTCCTCTGAAATCCAAATACCACTCCTCCTCCTTATAAGCTCTTAATGAGCGGATGAAAAGTCTCATGTGGATAAGTCGGCTATGCAGATGGAAATGAGATTAAAATCCTCTGTATAAAAAGCTCTGACCCATACCACATCTGACCACTACACCTACCACATCTACCAACGCCACTACCACGGGCGTCAGCACCAAGCAGTAGCACCGCCACCACCACCACCACCACCACATTGTTTACCTACAGACGAGATGAGAAGTGAAACAGTTGCAATGGCACAGGCGATCTCTCCCTGTAAAGAGCAGCATGAGGCACTTGTGGAGACTGCGGGTAACGGCGTGAGAAGAGAGGTGGTAGCGGGCTTCACATATAGCGAACAGTTGCTTCATGAAATAGGTCGGCGACTAGTTGGATCTTGGAGAGTGTTGGGGGGTTACTTGGGCATGACTGTCGCCCGTATGGACACCCTAGTAGGCGGTGCCAAGACGACGGCGGAGATGTGTACGGAGATGTTCAAAGCTTGGTGGCGTATAACTACACCTCATGCGAGATGGCGAGAGCTCACCTTCGCCTTCATCGGTATCCCTCGACCAGATCTGTTGCTAAAGACGCTACACTTTTTCACCAAGTGTGAGTTGGATTACGACAATCCCGACTTGTCTACAATGGAGCGATACTTTAGCGTCACGGCCGAATCGCTAGGTAGCGAGTTGAAACACTTGGGCTAGTATTTATCTTTGTCGTCTGACGAGTTAGATAGGATCGCTCAACAATCCAAAGAAAAAGACCTCACTCACCCGATCTTCGAAGTGTTGAAAATATGGCGAGCTGATCATCGCAGTACACATTTTCAACTCATTTGAGTGTTGTTGGAGCACATGGACAGGTCTGAAGTTGTCATCCATATATTGCTTCACTTTCAACACCAAGGAAGGCGCTCGGGCTCTCGCTATGACTTTTAAGGGAGTAGTTGCATATAACATCGAGCACACCCTTTCTAATACACTTGTGAAAGAAAAAAATAGAAGTTGCGCACTGGCGTAGAAGTAGATATTAAGTTGCTACACAGGAGCGTGTGTCTGCAGTGGTGGCGTTGTTGTAGTCGTCGTCGTCGACTTCAGAGGGTGTGCAGTCAGCCGACGGGAGAGGTGTCTCATTTGGAGCTCACCTGTCTGCCTACCTACCTACCTACCTACCTACCCGACCTACCTGGCTACGTGTCTGTCTACCTACCCGACCGACTAACTGACTGACTGACAGACTGACTGACTGACTGACTGACTGACTGACTGACTGATTATCCACCACCTTACTACCACCATGGGCGACGACCCCAGGCTGGCCAAGTACACGGCTTTCGCGGGTTTAGGGAGGCGACTGGACACTTTCTACGCCTTTGGGTGGTATAGACCACGCTCTTTCGCAGAGACTCTCGCCGCTCACGGGTTCTTTTACATAGGTGGTAAGGATGTTGTTCAATGCTTTCAATGTGGAGTCACTATACACACGTGGTTAGACAGCGATGACGTCGCAGTGGAACATTTCAGACATTCTCCTACTTGTCAGTTGGCGTGTAAAGCAATGAATATAACGCCGCCAAGCAGAATTTTACCAACGGAAATGTTGAAGACAATAAATCTACTGACCGATGATATAGCAGCTCTCAGAAGGGAGATGAGAGGGTTGTCAGTGGAAAACGCTAGGTGTTTCTTCAGTTTGGACGACGAGGACGTCGTAGGATA
Organism: Harmothoe impar; assembly: GCA_947462335.1. NCBI lineage: Eukaryota > Metazoa > Annelida > Polychaeta > Phyllodocida > Polynoidae > Harmothoe > Harmothoe impar. The sequence goes on along the minus strand of OX381717.1, from coordinate 10,652,120 downwards.
GGTCGTCGTAGGTGATTCACCACGGAGTCAACATACATTAGTCAAACGATTCAAAATAAAAATAAAAAATAAAAAATGAAAATTGTTGTGTTTTTATTTTCATACGAAATCTAAACAGAAAAAAAAATTAAGAGATTTGCCTCCGAAGAGGAGGCGAGTCTCTTAATTAAGTAAAGTTCTTTTTTTTCTTTTTTTTTCCCCCCAAAGAGACGTTCACTCCCAAAGTGCCCCCTCCCCCCCAAAGTGCCCCCCTCCCCCCAAAGTGCCCCCCTCCCCCCCATTTTTTTAAAAATTGGGTCACTTCTGTCACTTCCTGTCATCGCTAATCCCTCCCCTAAGTAGGTCACGTGACGTCACTTCCGGTCATCTTAAGTTGGTCACTTCCGGTCACGGGGGTGTAGCCTATTATGCAAATGAGGGGGTCACTTCCGGTCAAATGGAGGCCTCTGATTGGCTGGTACACCGGAAGTAACCCATTATGCAAATGAGGAAGTCACTTCCGGTCAAATGGAGGCCTCTGATTGGCTGGGGTCATGACCTTGACCTCTAAGTAGGTCAAGGTGATGTGACGTCACTTCCGGTATGCCCTTATATGGGCATGTGACGTCACTTCTGGTCAAATGGAGGCTTCTGATTGGCTGCAAGTCCAATGAGTAATAAACAGTACTTAAGGATAGTCCCGTTCCGATACAAACAATAGTACTTATAGGGTATCAGAAAATATGAAGTGGTCTTGCCTCAGGAGTAGCTTAAGGTCAGAGAAGTCGAGAAAAATATGGAAATTATTGATTCACATATTTAAGTGAAAAGTCACTTTAAATTGGAATTTTTCAACCAAATAAAATAGCTACAATGTACTTCTCATTCAGGGCAAAGTGACTTTCCTATCAAAACAGTTATCTTTCAATTGTTATAGGTATATGGATTATATCCACATATTCTCCATGATAAATGAGGGGATACTTACAAAGTAGGGAAAGCCAGGCCTCATTACACCATGATGCTATAAAATAGCAGATTTGCAACAACACACTTAAGAGGACATAACCTTGGTTTAACTTTGCGTTTTCCTTGATTTTAAAAACTTAGAATATACTATGTTGTAAGGCCCAATAAAATAAAATGAAAAAAGCAAAGTTTTTTTGCTAAGGGGGAGAGAAAAGGAGGGAGGCACGCAGAAAGGGGGGGATTTTTATTATTTTCATTTATTTATTTTTGGGGCAAAAGCTTGCAGCTTTTGCTCTAGTGTTGAAGTCGAAAAAGTATAAACAGAGAGATCTAGCTTAGAATCGTGTGGAACGAAGAATGGGTGTTCACTCCGGCACTACTCCTTCAGAACTGAATCAGGTAAGAACTTCCCGCCCTGACATGGGCTAATTAGGTCAAGTGACATCAACTATATGTAAGGGACATTGTGATTGGCTAATTTCCAGATGCAGGCCACATCCTGGCAATTTCAATTTTTCATTTCTGGAAAAAGAACTGATCAATTTCTAAAAAAGAAATTTCTCAGTTGTGGGTCCAATATAGGCCCACTTCCAATTACTTGGGTTTTCCAGCGGTTGACACATTAAAATAATGTGACAGTTAGCCAACAGTCTCTTCATTAGTTGAGTATGAGTTCTGAGGAGTTTCAGCTGTTCACAGCCTCATCAGGTGTATTCCAGAGGAATCATTTTGTGTACTGAATCTCATGTTTAGTTTAATGATTTTTTTATTTTATTTGATGGACTTTACATCAAATACTCACATTTGGCCTAGTGAGGTTTTTAATAGGTCATGACTTTGTTGTCAGGGGGGGGCCACCTGTCATAGATGGGCCTTGGTGCAAGGTGGATCTCCTTGTGAAGGACTTTACTTACTGATTCAGTAGAATTAGGTAGCTTTTGGCTTTGATTCGGGGGATCAATCTTTCATTGATAGTCTCCTTCACCTTTGGTGAAACTACAGAGCAGGTATTTATCAATATATACTGTATATACATACGGTACACATCTCGACCTGGACTCATGGGTGTAGAGTTAGGTGTCGGGAAAAAAATGACGTGGTATTTGGGGGGTCGAATCTAACCATAGCGACTTTCCATTATGTTCATCCCTAGGGGGATGAGCGTCTTCAGCCTTTGTACCCATTTCCATTCAATTGTCTTTCTCAGTCTGTTTGCTCTTTTTGACTCAGGGTGTTCATATATGAACTCTAAGATGTAGACTTTCATGTCCAGATCTTTTTTGTGTCCAGGTCTGTTGAAGTGGTAAGCCACTTCACTTTTGTTGTATCTTTTGTGTTTCACATCTCCCATGTGTTCCATGATACGGTCGTGTAGGGTTCTTTTTATTTCCCCGATGTATCTCTTGCCACAGCATTTGCATTCAATGCAGTAAACAATGTTTGAGCTGCCGCAATTGATGTCCTTTTTTGTTTCTTTAGAACATTTCGGGTTCACCTCGATTTTGCCTGATTTTTCTATTTTCGGACAAACTTCACAAACCAGGTGTTTTTTTGGTTGGTTTGTGGACCCATGTGTTTGGTTTTGGTGGCTTTGGCTCGGCCTCCGTCTCATTCTCTGGGTGGTAGTCCACCTTTGCCCTGACAAATAGGTCTTTGAGATTTTTAGGTCTCCTGTGGCCTACCATCAGTTTCATACGTTGCAGTCCTCTTGTTGAGCAGGACTCACCTAGCTCGTTCCACTGTCGATGCACAATTTTTTCAAGCTTGTTGTATTGTGGTCTGGAGGTGGTTGTGAGGAAGACTTCTTTTTTGCTTCAAGCAATTCTTTTCTCCGTTTGGATGTGGCTTGTTTCTTGGCCTCGGCTAGGAATCTTTCGGGATAGCCCTTTTACCGGAACTGTTTTTCCCGACACCTAACTCTACACCCATGAGTCCAGGTTGAGATGTGTACCGTATGTATATACGGTATATATTGATAAATACCTGCTCTGTAGTTTCACCAAAGGTAAAGGACACTATCAATAAAAGAGAGATCTAGCTTAGATAAAAAAAAAAAAAAATACTGCTCACAACCAAGCTTGTACACACTGTAGAAAGGTTAAGCCTGGGGTTTCTGTGAAAGGGTGTAGTGTGTGGGTGTCGCTTTTCCTGCTTTGCCATATGCAGGGTAGGCGGTGACAACGCTGAATGTGTCTCGCATACCCTATTGGGAAGAATAGTCCATGTCAGCGACTACTCGCACCCACTTCGTGCAGTCACCGTCCTTACCGATGTGTCCAATTTCGGCCCCGAACATTTTACGGACGGTGATTCTCAGGTGCCCCAATAGACCCGATTCTATACGGAAGGCCCACAGAGTGGGGGCTGTCAGTGCGGCATTTATGCATGGCACGAAAACTTTTCGGCATGTAAGAATACTGCCTTGGACCGCTATCACACAGTTTCGAGGTCCCCAAATTTAGATTTTTCCTGATGGGAGCGCTCACCCATAGGCGTGGCTCTGGCCTCTGAGGATGCATGAGTATTAAAGAGGTGAGCACACTTAAAGGCGCTTACGCTGACGGATGGACAGGGGGACTGTGGATATTGGCCTAAATTTTATTGATTGGATTGTTTTACGTCCAAGTGTGCTATGACGCCTTGGACTCTCGGTCCGTTCTTTTCTCATCTAGGTTGTGTGTTTAAGTGTGTGAGTGTGTGTGCGTGTATGTGTTCATGAGTCTGTGTTGTAGCAGTGGGACACGGCTTGTAGTGGTGGAACAATGCTCGTGGCATCGGGCCCCTCTTTATTGTGCTGCCTCACACAGATGCTGTGCCGCAGACTGTTGACACCTCATCTGGCCAGTCCATTATCCTGACACCGGCTGGACAGTTGCAGCTCCATACCTGACAGGCCAGCAGATCAGGAACTGGCAAGTATGAAAAACTACTTTCCATCTGGCCAGAGATTATTTTCTCCAGCCTACCGGGCCGAGTCTCAAGGCGGGCCTGTTTTCCCCCTGTTACATCTTTTCGATCATCTTTGTTTCCCGGAGAAAGCTCAGAAGTTCTTTCTTCTCAGTGTTAGTGAAGACACTGTTCATGGACAACATTCCACGAAGGTGGTCGTCCCTACTCTTCTTGGTTGCTTGACAAAAGAGCATGAGATGCTCCATAGTCAGAGGTACTTGACATTGCTGACATGCTGGTTGGTTTTCACCCTTCATGAGGTGTCCGTGTGTCAGCAGCGAGTGACCTATCTGAAGACGGGCCAGTCTTGTTGATTCCCTCCTGGTCAAGCCTGTATGGTTGTGTCCTTTGCCTATCGAGGGTTCAATGGCTCTCAGTTTGTTATCTTGGTCAGAGCTCCAGCGCATCTGCCACTCTTGGTTGGTTTACTCTCGACAAATCAGGAGGAGGTCTGCGGATGGGATGCAAGCCGAGCTGGGTTTCAGACTCAGGGCTTTCTAAGCTGTATATTCTGCAGCTTCTTTCCCTTCTATGCCAATGTGGCAGGGCAGCCAACAGAGAACAACCTCCTTTTGGGTGCCAATGAGGTGCGAGACTAACTGCTCAATCTCCTGCACCACAGGGTTTTTGGGGTCATGTTGGTGTATTGCTTGCAGGCAGGACTTGGAGTCAGAGAAGATGATGAAGGCTTTTCTGCTTGACACCCTTATCCACTCCAAAGCACTCTAGAGAGCATGGGCCTCAGCAGTGAAGATGCTGCTTCTTCCATTTGGTGCTCCTTTGCGGGTACCAAAGGGTGTGAATGCATCAAAGCCAACACCGTTTCCGTCTTTCGAGCCATCTGTGAACACCTCAGTATGACCTTGGTGCTGACGGCTAATTTCTGTCAGTTTTTCCATGTATGTGTTGGTCTGGGTTTCCCCTTTCTTGTGTTCACGAAGATCAAAGAGGATAGTTGGACCTGCCTGGGGTTCTCACCCTCATGGAAAAAGGCTTTGTGGCGTTCTTCTTCCTACGTAAGACGCTGTGGTCCTCGTTGAAGATGGTGTTGTGAGTTGGGTTCCTCTCATTTGCCTTCACCCTGATGGCATATTGCAGGGATAGTTTGTCCCACATGAGATCCAGTGGGAGGACTCCAGCCTCCACTTGAGAGGTTGAGAGGTTGATTTGACTTTTATTGATCTATTTACTCACATGAGGTATCAAAATACATTTTCAAACATAACATTGGTTTTCTGTGTAGAAATATTTCCAAATAAGATATTTGAAGTACAGGTAATCCAACAAGCGATTATAAGCTATCACATAATAATGTCTTGAGTAATGTAACTAATACAGACCATTTGATCAACAAAAGACAAGGGTGACAGTCTGCATTGCAGATGTTTAATGTCACCCTTTTATACTATGTCACTGTAATATTAATGACTCAAAAGTTCCCGTTTCAGCAAGATGACTCAGACTCCACAGGACAAACACTTGTGCTACAGATGTCACAATATACATCTATATCGACCAAGTATCAAAGCAATCATTTTTATAAAATAAATTGCACCAGGGATGCTCAGGATTTGGGCTTTTGTATCTTGGTTGAGAATAAAGAAGGATAAGATGCTATTGATTAATTGGTGAAGGGCGTTCCATATTTGGGCGACATGAACTTCAATGCTCTTCTCATAAGAAGCCGTGTGTAACAGGGAATATCTTAATATATGGTCAAATCAAGACCCCGGTCAGGTAATCACTGATACTGATATACCTGCCAGGATCATCAATTATACACATAACATGGACTATAAGAATATATGCTCATAACCACATATTGTGATAATATCTCTAAAAATGAACCACTGTTAACTACTGTTATATATATAGTCAATATGCTCCGACAGAGTATGTACAGATTCGGAATCATGACGTTATATGAACACCATCACTTTCCTTCAGTTACAAATGAAAACATCACACGGCTTTAAACCATGTAATACTTTGTAATAAATGAGTCTTGTTTAGAGCTCACTGAAACGAAAAAAAAAAAAAAAGCCCTGTAGTGAGTTTAAAGCATCGACACTGGCAGTACAATATAACACACCAGCGTAATCAAACAATGGTAGGGCATGTGTTTTGTAAATTAATAACAAAATATCCGTTGGTAAGAAAAACTTGAGTCTGCCTAAAAGGTGAGACCGATATGCAAGGTTCTTTCTGAGTTCCTTAATGTGTTGATTGTAATTTAGTTCATGATTAAGGGTAACGCCTAAATATTTGCAGACTGTTCTGTGGTGAGGATCAGAAGGCACCTATGCAAAGCCGGAGGGCTTGGTTTTGAATCGGGTTCAGCCAGTCCAGGTATGATCTGCCAGCAGATGCATACACCACCGATCCATAATCCAGGCGTGATTGGATATATATGTCTTGTAGATTGTCAATAGAATCTCCCGGTCTGCTCCCCACTCTGTGTGGGAGAGCATCTTCAGGAGGTTCATGGCTTTTTGGCATCTTTTCCTGAGGTATTCCACATGTGGTTTGAAGGAAAGAATCTGATCAAACACTAGTCCAAGAATTTAACCTCCATTTCAACTTTCAGTGCTTTCCCGTGGAGTGTCAGTGCAGGAGCCTCTGCACACCTTTGCCTTCAGCAAAAGTGTGCACAGGTGCTCTTGCTTTCTGAGAACTTGAAGCCGTTTTGCAGGCTCCAAGCCTCCAGGAGGAAAAGTGTCTGCTGGAGCCTTAGTTCTATGGTTGCCATGGAGGTGCCACTGTACCCTGCTTGTCCAGAGTCTGGATCGCTCTCAGCAGAGTCGGCAGATGATGACAAGCGTTTGGGGCGGGGTCCACACTTCACGCCTCACTACAGAGAGGTCCAGAGTTTACGTGTCCGGGAACGCAGAAGCATCTGTGAGCCATTTCTCTTTCGAGATATGGAGGGGAAAACTAGTCCAGGTAAAAGAAATAAATTTAAACAAGATGCTGGTGTCGAGAACAGAGTGAAATAAGATTCAGAGAACTAATGTGACTCACTCGGGACTGCAGGCAGGTGAGGGGGCTGGTGACCCAACTGACCAAGCAAAGCTTAAACAAGGGTTCAGGGTTGGTGAGGCTGGAAGAAGTTTGGCTGGCTGGCTGGCTGGCTGGCTGGCTGGCTGGCTGGCTGGCTGGCTGGCTGGCTGGCTGGCTGATTGGCTGGCTTGTTGGTTGTGTGTTGGTGGCTTGTTGAAGGATGTGTGATGTCTGAATGAGAGATAACTGTTCCTTTAAATATGGTTGTCCAAGGGGACCAGCTTGATGATAATGGGGAGGTGTGTGTGGGGGGTGCTGCAAATCCTGGATGGCTTTGCATTGCATAGGTGTGTTTACATAGACAGACAGTCACAGCTGACAGGTGTGTTGTAGGGTTCTCAAAATGAATATTCATCCATCTGGTTGTATGGTATGGGGTGAGCTAGGGTGCCCCTCCCCACACACATGATGCTGTGTTTTTTCTTTAAATAAAATTTGAAAATTGCTACACCCCCACAAATGGAATTTTCTTTTCCCAAGATTCTGAAAGTAAAGGCAGCCTTGACCAGCCAACCCTTTTTGACTTGCTACATTCCCATGATTAGACACACTTCACTCAACACATGTAGTGACCGCCATTTCCCCATAATTGATGATCAGGGTGGTATTTCATATGGACTGCATTTGCGCATCACGACGTGTATAACTTGCCAGGTTTGCATTCGTGCATCTTACATGATGAACATTCAATACGTTGATAAAGCTCCCCGAATTTCCATATCAGAACCAAAAGTTCATGCGGCTATTCAATACTTAAATAGGGTTTTGTTTTATAATTCAATGAAATCAGATCTGATGAATGTCATTTTTGTTGGTTTATTTATATTCGATTGGTGCATTAATACATTGTGTAAAATGTATCCCACATCTTTTCTTTTTGTAAATTATTCTCAATAATTTTCATATCACAAGTGCTGCATTCGTTCATGGTGTATATATGATAAACGTTCGAACCTATTCAATACTTTTGATAAATGTCTGAAAAGAAAAAACTATGTGCTGAGCGAATTGTATAAGATGCATGAATGCAAACCTGGCGAGTTTTAACAAGTCAGAAATTTATCCAAAGAGGAGATTGTGTAATATTAAACATAGTCGTGACTGTCGTGAATGCTTATGACTAGGATTAATGCGACACTTCAATCCCAGTTCCAGTGGACCCAGTGCTGGCTCGCTACTACCTCTGGTTTGTTCTCTAGCTCAGCACCGACTGCCCACCGGTGGGTACACCGGTGACTTTTATAGATGCGCCGGTGGGGTGGGATGTCACACCCCACCGCCGCGCCTCCACATGGCCGTTCAGGGTACCAGCGGCCCACCACCCGTTGGAGCCGGTGGAAATCCCCCCATCCCGTAGTCGTTACAATATCTTAGAATAGAGAGTTATACTGGAAAGCTACATTTGACATATACAAGTGGTGAATAAATGACTTGACTATACTGTCTGATAGTAATCTGGGCATGACTCCTTGCCCATAGGGTGATTATACATCCAGTCATTCAACACAAGGACAAAACTGCAGAGCAAACAGTAGGTAAGACTCGCCAAATCCCCTGCCTTCTGCAGGAATTTATACAACAGTAAATTAATGATAGCTCTGACAAAGAAAGTTACACTGACAAGTACATAGTGTACACTTCTAAAACAATACCAACCTTGGTTTCTAATATCTATCAGCCCACAGGCCGATGGGGTGCCCCTCCTTGTATGTAACCCGGACCCGGAGAGCGTAACACTATACAAGGGTATGAGTGTGGCCACGTTGGAGGCCGTGGAACCAGCTAGCCACTCGTGCAGGGTGGTATCAAGGGAAGGTCACGTAGATAGGCAGGACCACGTCGTGTCCCAAGGAGAGTTGGATGTTGTGGTTGCAAGCCTGTTGGACGGGGATCAACTACCTGCATCATGCAAAAGTATTTAATGTAATGTACCTTGCATACAGGAAGTACATCCAAGAAACCTATCTCTGACTAAAGAGAATACAGAAATGGATCAAATGTGTCTTAAGAAGAAAAGAAACAAACTATTTGATGTATGAATAATTCCAAAATGTGTGAAAACTTTGGTCAGTAGTACAATACACCAAGCAGCCCTAACCTGACAGTGGTCCAGATAGCTAGGCACACCATTATCTGGTTATACTAAATATAACCTCAACTCCTCAGTACAGTGAAGGTGGACCCGAACCCTGTCTGTCATGGTTCATGCACAGTTCTGTAATTTCATGTCCGTCCCCACATACCCTAGTTTTGAGAGTTTCAATTTCTCCATCGGTTTGCTTCCCTTCCCGAATATTATTGAGGAGCACTTGAAAAGTTGGGTCATTTTTTTGGCAACAGTTTGTATCAAGAAAAAATGGTTTGAATTTTGACCATAGAGGACTTTGATAAATCTGCCTTCAGAAATTGTCTGAAACTACTGCTGGGAGCTGGTACAAATCCCCAAAGAGTAGAACTGTTTTCCCACCAAATGGTTCTCCCACTTTCTTCTCCTGCTGTTTCAGGACAGATGTCATCATGGACTTCAAGCATTTCTCCAGTCATCATGCTTATCTCATCAATTATGATGACATCTGTTGCAGCTATTGCTGACCAAGTCATGTCACAATATAAAAAGTGCCTGTCTAGATCTGGCCCTAACTTGAAAAAGCTGTGGATAGTTTGACCCCCAATTAGCTGAGCTGCATTCCCAGAAGTTGCTAGGACCTCAACGATATTGGCCGATAGTTCTAAGTGTGATTGCAGAGTATGCAACAGGAAACTTTTTCCGGTACTTCCAGGTCCTGTTATGAAGGACAGAATCTGTTTGTCATGATGCTGACTTATGTAATCATAGACCTGCTTTTGACAAACTGTTAACTGATCATACAAAGCTGAGAGATCTTTACGTTCCTGAAGAAGCTTATTACTTCATATAGTTTAAGATCTGACATGAACTGACAAACAAGGTCAAATTCAGTGATGTAGTTTTATTTCTGATTTTTAGGCATGTAGTTTCACATGATTCTTGTATCGACGTTTCGGTCTTAGTTGACCTTCTTCAGGATATGCATGTATCCTTTTTTTACACACTGAGGTACATTTTTGGAGCAGAAATATTCAAGTAACCATGGTATCGGCAGTAAATGGCTTCTCATTGGTTGAGGTCCAACGTTGATTTAAATGTGGGTATAATTTTTAACCCTTAGTATAATTTGTGGGTATGATTTGTAACCCTTAAAGAATTTTTAATTTTAACAATTGAGGTCCAACGTTGATTTAAATGTGGGTATAATTTTTAACCCTTAGTATAATTTGTGGGTATAATTTGTAACCCTTAAAGAATTTTTAATTTTAACAATTGAACGTTGTTCATAATTTTTTTTAACGATGAACATGGAAAATCTTTAATGCATACATGTATGAGTGATGTTTTCTGGGCATTATGTCCCAGTATTCCCTGTCTGATCATTTCTACTTTCATAGCTTTAGCTACCTTTACATTGAGTTTTCTTGCTAGGTAATAGAAATCTCTAATTATTTCAGAGCTGCTGATCATTTTTTCTTGTTCATCACTTGAGGGGTCCTGGTTATGTCCATGTTGCTGGGGCTTACCAGCCTGGTAATCCCTTGGTGCTGGGTGATGTTTGTCTTGTTGGTGTCTATGGTGTCTATGGTGGCGGTCGCGACGGTCCCGGCGGTCATGGCTGTGACGACTGTCCTGTCCGTCACGGCTGCCGCGTCTGTCTCTGGGATGGCCCCAAGACAATCGTGCTCTGTGGAATCTGTCGTTGTTTTGGTAGTTCTTTGTTTCAGGTCTTTTTGCTGGGTTGTAGGGTTCGCTCAGGGGGCTTATTTCCCTTTTTCTTTTTGGGGGCCTTGCTTCCTCGATTTTGATGTCGTTTTCTTCTGTTTTCTTATCATCAATGCTTACCACAGTAGATTTTATTTTATTGATGGATTCGTTGTCTGTTATTTCTTCGTCGGAGAAGTCTGTGTCACTTAAGGACAGTTGTACCCCTAGGGGGGTTCCAGGGCATTCTGATTCACTTTTGTCCCCAAATAGGGCCTCCATGGTAGGCATGGATTCCCCTTGTTTCTTGTCGCTGTTGTTGCTCCCTTGTTGTTTGTTGTTGTCAGGAGATGTTGTTGTTGTTGGTGTCGGAGGGCTTGTAGTTGGGGCATTTTCTTTTGAGCTTATGGTGGATTTGTTGTCATCTGTTTCTTTTTCATCCTCCAGTGCTTTTAAGCGTTCTTGTAGTATTCTATTCAGAGGGGTAGGCCTAGTCGGCTTACGGTAGCAGGGGTTGTTCGGATCATTTTCTGGGCTTATCAGTTTCATGGACTTTGGAATTGTTTGTTGTTTGTTTTTGATTTTTGTTTGTGATGTTTGTCAGATGTTGGTTGCATGGTGTTGAGATGTTGGTTGTTGTTGTTGTTGCTGTTGTTGTTGCCCTTGTCGGTTGGCTCTCCGTTTTCGGGATGGATGGAGCTTGAATGGTGACACACCTTCCGTCCTGAATGGTCGGCTCTGGAAAGTGGATCAGGTTTGTTTATTAATCTGAATTTCATTTTGGGTATGTCAAGGGGGTTGAATTTTGCTTTTATGTGTTGTATAGTAGTTTGTTTTGTTGCTGCATAATGGTTGTTTTTGATCGTGACCATTATTGAATCTGTTTCTTGGACATACACTTGTCCATGGGCATTATTTTGATGTCTTTTTAGGTTGAATATAGTGTTTAGTAGTTTGTTGCAGAAAGAGCATTTGAACTTACGTTCTACTTTGTGGTTTGGATGTTTCTTTTTCATATGATTAATTTTTGCAGTCGTTTTGGATGATATCCAATCATGGCAGATGCTGCATTGAGTTATACCATCCATGATGTTGTTTTTTAGCTGTATTTTGGTTGTTTTATCGTTCTTTTTGCCTTTGTCGTACGATGGGCGAGACGTTGTCGGTTGTGAATCTTGACGTTGTCGGTCTGTTTTATTTATAGCATCTGGTTGCTATGCGTAGTTAAGGAGACGAATTCTCGTAGCGGCGCGCATGCGAGAGTTTTTGATGTGATCCAAGATGGCAGGTGGAGTGTCGATTCTTCTTCTATGCGGTAAGATGAGACCTTGTTTTTAGCGAATATTATCAAGGATCTAGTCTGTATGGCCTTGTCATGTGTGGTCGGGTCGTTGTTTATAGTGTCTGTTGTCGGTCTGAATTGTTTTTTAAGCGAACAGTGGTATTTGTTTAGTGCCATCGGTGTTCCTAATATTTGGTCGTTCATCTGGATCTGAGTTGTTGTTGTTTCCACCCGCTGTAGTTGGTCTGTTTTGGGTTGTTGTCGGTTCATCTTCTCCTAATTTTCTCTTTTTGCGATCTTGTAGTGCGGTTTGTAAATCGTTTTTCTGTTCTTTGATGAGTCGGTTGATGTAGTTTATCATCTCGGGATTGCACTTGTTGTTGATGGTTGTTCTGGTGTTTGTTATTCGTTCCTGGATGTTTGTTGTTTGCCCTGAGTAGTATTTAAAGAGCAGTTCTGTCAATTTCTTGCTGAATTTTAGATGTGCTTGTTCCCACTGGATCTTGAAATCCCAATCTTCTTCTGGGATTTGTGGAGCAATCTTTGTTCGTAGTCCCTTTGGGACTATGTCTTGGTCTATGCCTTGTTGCAAGTAGTCTACATGGTGGTTAGCCTTGTTCAGATTTAGCTCTAGCTTTCTTAATTGTTTGTAGTAGGGGACTGCCTCTGAGGGGAATCGTAGTTTGTTGTTGTTGTCTTGGAGTTGGTTTGTAGTTGGTGTTTGGTTGTTTTCCATTTTCCGGTAGTTTGTCTTGGTGTTTTTTAAAGGGTGTTCGTAGTTGAACTTTAGTGAATCAGGATCCTTTTCTGGATTCAGGACCAACGGGTAGCCGGTTACAGGGTAGGAAATAATTAAATGGCCCAACTGAGTCTAGAAATGTTTTAGACCTCGAGTGCAGGATCTTTTTAAGATGCCATGCCAGTGTGTGTGTAGTTAGAAATTCATATAGTTGTAGATCTGACATAAACTGACAAACAAGGTCAAATTCAGTGATGTAGTTTTATTTCTGATTTTTAGGCATGTAGTTTCACATGATTCTTTTTTTACACACTGAGGTACATTTTTGGAGCAGAAATATTCAAGTAACCATGGTAACGGCAGTAAATGGCAGTAAATATTCTGAGGCTTCTCATTGGTCGAGGTCCAACGTTGATTTAAATGTGGGTATAATTTTTTACCCTAAGTATAATTTGTGGGTATAATTTGTCACCCTTAAAGAATTTTATCAATTGAACGTTGTTCATAAAAAAATTTAACGATGAACATGGACAATTTTTTTATTATTAATGTTCATGCTTAGAAGTTTTTGTCAAATGCATTCAAGATGGCTGCCAAAATTCAATAAAGAATCTTAAAAGGTACCTATCTCTGCATCAAATCAACTTAGAGACACAAATCAAGGCTCTGAAAGTATATTTCTGTGGTCAGGGAATCCAATCATGCCATTTAAAATCATGTATATGGCAGCCATTTTGAATAATTGATGATATAACCCAAAATTTAGTTAACGGTCTACACTGTTTTACAAATCAAGTAAATGTAAGACTTGAATAAACATAAGACATTTATAGTGAAATTATCTGTCATGGAGACAGATTAAGGGATGGAATATGAACTAAATATTGAAGCAGAGATAGCTGTTGGAGGGTGCACAATCTGCTACAGGTAATTCCCAAAACATAATACACTGGCCCACGATAGTCCCCATCCACAATATATCCTCCAATAGCAAAAGTGCATTACAGAGGACATTCAGAGGGTTTTAAAGTATACAAGAAAGTTCTATGTGACCTGGACTCTCAGTTTTTTAAAGATATAAACCAGTTCATGCCTATAATACTGGTATTTTCAGACCAATGTGATATCCACTAATGGACAAATCACCTGCAGACTGAAATACCATAATGAGACCCATGGTGAAGGCCAAACAACTTATTAAATCAACAGGCCAATTAAGCCTATAATATATATATAATATTCACTGCAGATCAACAGCTGTATCATATACCTGTTCATGTATTCTGGGAGAATCAGGCCATGTTAAGCAATCTTTGCTTCCAAAGGATGAGTATGATATAGGCAAGCTGATCACAGACAGAGGTCTAGTATGGGATTTAGAGATTGTCAGAGCATTTTGAATGAGCCATTGAACCAGGCATCACAGTAGGAAAGCCAAGCTCTGGTTAGGTGCCTAATTGAACCCATTTTCATAGTTATGAGATATGTAAGAGCTGAGCAAGAGTCTGACTGACTAATGCATCAAGCATGTTTCAAGGATATGATACCTTTGTTCTTTGCCACCAACCACTATAGCCATCCCAGATATGCATCATAATATATGAGATCCATGAATAATTTGCCTGATGATTTGTGTGAAGCATCCATGAAACAACTGACATGGTTATTGAGTCAACTATCATGAGGTAGAAACATGCCCCAAGGGAAATTGATGGAACTACCGTGCACGTGGATCTGGAAACCCTTAAAACCAGAACATACTCTCATGTAAAGAGGTTGTCAAGGGTTTTAGAATAGACGTATTGGAGAATAAAGGAGGAGCACCTCATGAAATCCAACATAAAGAAGATATAAAATCAATAATCAAGACAGATGCAAGCAACAGAAATGTATTGCAGGACAAACTAGAGAGACAGATTGACCCTCTATAGAGCAAAGAATTTCCTAATGGTGTTTTGAACATTGTCACAGGAAAGCTGGTGGTCAATCCATCCATGAATGTGGACCATTCTGTTCGGCTGTGCAAAGAGCACATCGGAGGAATTTGAAAACTGAAGGATTCTATGACAGAATCAGTAAGTGAGTTGTTATAATGTCAACACCTCAGCATATCAAGGTGACATTGAAATGATCCATGTGATGCCCCTCCCCCCCAAGAATATACTGACGGTCTGGAACCTCAAATGGTGCCTTCTCACACATTTTGGAACACAATATATGGCATTGTCTCCTTCTCTTTTTTCCCCCTCTTTTCCCCTCTCTTATTCTTCTTTTTTTTTGGGGGGGGGGGGGGCCAAGGCCCGTCTGGCCACCCCCCTGGCTCCGCCAATGCAGAGTCAAGATGTCAGATAGGCATTACAGTTGCATGTCTTGATGGCTGTGCTGCACAAGTTAATATGGAAACATGCCAATCAGATTCATATTCTTCAACTAGATCCTGTGCAGTATGGCTTGGTTAGGGATGACTCCTCGAACTTGTTGATTAAGGATCTCTCTATGTATACATGAACATACTTTCTTGTTTGACTACAGCAGATGTTTACCACATCCTCAAGTGTGGCTTTCTATTGAGATAAATGAGTATGTTTAGTGCCAAACAAAAAAAATTAACTCTCTGATCTCCAAAACAGTTGCTGAAATTGTTTCTCTTTCCCAAGCTAATCAGATAACCTGTGATAGCTTACTACTTTGCAAATCTCAGAGATACAGTTGCCACAATACACAAAATCTTGTACAATTTTACCAGAGAACAGCTACAAGGACATACCAGTTATGGGGTCTCAGAGGATGGAGAAGGAGGAGTGTCTTGTTAACTCTTTCCAACTGGCTCTATGATAGTGTTAACTCACCAGAAACCGGCAGATTAAGGCCCAAGACTCAGAACTATTAACATATAGGGTTAAATTGAGGTTAATATCAGAATTGGTATTTGTGATACATGTTTGCAAGTGACTGATTTGCAATCTGTATGAAATTTCTGTACGGTATATGGTACCATGATAACAGGTCATATCTGTTCAAAAGATTTGTTGAGGGTGCTCAGGATAACAGTATTTATAACCAAAAATGCCCTCCTCATAGTGCATAAATGCACTATCCATTATTTACCAGGTAGTGCATTAATAGAAAAGCCAGCAGGAAAGAGTTAATGCATCAAAACAGATGTATGTCCTTATATTTTGGTTCCATCTATGTGATCAAATTACATCTCATCATTAGTAAATGAAGATTTTCACTGTGATAACTTTGTTTTACAGTATGCCTCATATAGAAGATGTGGCACACATAGTGCAAACTGATGAATAATTCAAAATGGCTGCCATATACATGATTTAAATGGCATGATTGGATTCTCTGACCACAGAAATATACTTTCAGAGCTTTTATTTGTGTCTCTAAGTTGATTTGAAGCAGAGATATGCACCTTTTAAGATTCTTTATTGAATTTCGGTAGCCATCTTGAATATATTTCAAAATGGCTGCCATATACATGATTTCAGATGGCATAATTGGATTCCCTGACCACAGAAACATACTTTTAGAGCTTTCATTTGTATCTCTAAGTTGATTAGATGCAGAGATATGCACTTTTATTGATTTTAATTGAATTACGGCAGCCATCTTGGATATAATGCAAAATGGCTGCCATATACATTATTTTAGATGGCATGATTGGATTCCCTGACCACAGAAATGTACTTTTAGACCTTTTATTTGTGTCTCTAGGTAGATTAGAAGTTGAGATATGCACTTTTCAAGATTTTTATTGAATTGTGGCGGCCATCTTGAATATCTCAATTTCCCCAAAGCCGTCACAGATACATCACGCAGGAAATGGTCACCCAGACCCCCAAGATGAAGAATCAGCAGAGAAAAAAACTATATCAGAGAAATCCGGGTCAGGCCCCAAATCCTTGTTCCACCACCGGACTACTAGACATGGCTATGATTACATATTTGTACATTTCAGCTCACCCAGTTAAGGCCCTAAGTAGAATAAACAGCCACTCATGGCATGTCTTGATTGGTTGCAGAAATCTACATGATTGGTTGACACAAGAACAATCAATAGAAAACTGACCCTCCTGTCCGTAACTCTCATTGGGGTTTAATATGGCTATCTTGCAGGCACCGACCTTGCCCTACACACCAAACCTGTATGTAGACAATAACCCAAAGCATTAAATCGTAGGGAGTTACCCCTATTTATCAGACGGTTTGAATCAAATTTTGTCCCATAGAATTCTTATCAATGTGTTTATTAAGTGTAATTCAAAGGCAGTTACTTCAAAGTGATAATGCAAAAGTATTCAAAAACAGTGGTCTATCGTGGTCACGTTACTCTACTCTTATTTTTCCATCCAATCTAAACTCACACTCTAATTCTCCCTCACTCTTTATTGCCAACTTAACTTCAGATAGACTGGATCTATAAAAGAAAAAAGATAGAGGGGAGATGCAACATTGGTTCAAATCTTAACACAATCTTTTTAATGTCATAAGATACTGCTAGGTTTTCAGTGAATTCCTACCTGCACTGTGTGCTGTACCCTCAAAGTAGACCTTAATGTACATGTGATCTGAAGTATATTATTATATGATCTTGGCAAATTCTAGGGGGTCCCAAACATATTCTGCCCATCTTTCTCTATAATCCGGGTCTAGGACCCCCGTTTTCCCCCTAATCTTGGTTAGAAGAAATTTATTCAAGAGAAAGTGATTTAATTATCCATGAATTGTCCCATTTATGAAATGCTAGAGTTGTTGGGTATGTCATTTTTGGCATAGGGCGGACATCTTAGATTGTTCTTAAACTTCAAAATCCCTGATTTTAGGGCAGTAAGCTATGTCAGGGTACTTTTATATAAGTTACATGTGAGGTAGACCACATAGGAATACAAAAATTGACAATCAGGTTGAAATATGGTGTTTTTTTGCCAATAGCGGCCATTTTAAATCTTTCAGATACATCAGAATATCTCATTTTAGTGCATTGTTTTTTTTGTAATCCAGCTCAAAGTGGTTTGGTGTACAATTCAATGAAGGCAGAATTGATTAAAAAAAACTGATTAAAATTGAAATAATTTAATATTTTCCAACTTTTTATCATCGGAGAGGGTGTACGGGGGTTTAGAGCTTTCAAATTCAAAAATGAAGGTCAGATTCATGTTTTCCATCATGAGTACCATCTGTAGGATGGGTACCGCGAAAAGTTTGCACTAACCACCCCCCCCCCCCCCACCTAGTATAGAGCTGGATAGTGATCTCAACTTTTAAGGTCACAGAAAACTTGTCTAACAAGTCATATCTGTTGAACAGACTATGGATTAGGCTTAATGGGGATGCAGCACTTGATTCCCCTATATATAAAACGGCATTAGTTGGGACCAGCGAACCACTCTATTAAATTAGACTTGTGTGCTCGACAGGAACAGATAAACCAAAAGAGGCTATCTAAAAATGTGTATTTTTTTCAAAGTTAACACGATTTTTCTTCTTAATTTTACCTTAATTATTATTTTCAGTCATTTACATGTGATCATCCTCTTCCCTATTGGCCTAATTTTATATTTTGATTGTATATCAGTAATTAACAACATAAATGATACAAATACTCTCGTACAGATGATCTAGCAACAAGAGACAGCAAAAATCAACAAGAAAAATGTGGCTTTGACCACAGTCGGGGTTGCCACCTACACCTATGCTTAGGCTGAGGCGTACTACGTCAGTATGGTAACCAGACAACTCGTCCACTCACCAAGTCGTCCACTACCATGTCGCCCACCAGTTATCCTGGTCAAGTCGCCCACTGTCTATCTCGCCCACTCTCCAACTCGCCCACTCTCCAACTCGCCCACTCTCCAACTCGCCCACTCCCCAACTCGCCCACTCTCCAACTCGCCCACTCCCCAACTCGCCCACTCTTTATTTTTATGTTTTCTCCCACAAAGTTAAAAACTTTCAGTCTATCATATTTTTTTTAAATGGCATGTCTCTGACAGGGGCATTCTCCAGGTCGCTTGTTAATCATTTATGTCATGAAAAGGGTACATGAAAAAGGGTACATGGATTTGAGACTGAAGGGTATTTGATAACAGAATTTATATGTGTCATATTCTGTTTCATAGAGAAAGTAAGAGACATACATTTTTGTATCTCCCATAGCACTAATACCTCCCTTGATTCTAGGGCATTTTCCTGCAGGATTATAGAACTATTATAAGAAAGGTGGGCGACTTGGTGGGTGGGCGACATGGTAAGTGGGCGACATGGTAAGTGGGCGACATGGTAGGTGGGCGACTTGGCAAGTGGGCGACATGGTAGTGGACGAGTTGGTGATTGGGCGACATGGCAGTGGACGACTTGGTAAGTGGACGAGTTGACTGGAATTCGTCAGTATCATACAGTAGGCTACCCTATGTCCCTGGTGCTATATCAAAACCGTACACCTGGCCTCGGACCTGTAGCTTTAATATGCACCAATAGGGCCCCAGAGTGAGATGGGGGAGGTTAATGTGTCACTGGGGCCCTACCAATGTGGTGGGGTCCATGAGAGTTTTGTCAATTTTGATACGTAGATACGTATATAGGGGGCTATTGAGTGGGGGGGGGGGGGTCAATTCGTGGAGAAAAAGTCGTCCAGTGGCTTCATAGGCCGGCTACTGTATGCCTTATAATAAAAGGTCTAGGCCTATACCGAGACTCAGGCCTAGGCCTACTGTAAGTGATGAGAATGAGTCTCAGAAACCTAGGGAAATTGTAGGCCTACCAGGTTGGCCTAATAGAGGACGCAGCTAGCCTAGAACTAGACAACCGCTGCAGTCCCCCAGTCACGTCATTCAGCGTGCTAGGGACTAGATTGAGTATCATCTGTGTCACTGCAGTCTATTGCCGAACTCATACAGGCGAGATTAACAGATACGTAGGGGGTGCAGAGGGGCCCCCCCTCAGGTCGGAAAGTCGCCGAAATTAAGAGCCCCAGGTCACAAAGTCGCCTTTTTAGACTATTTTTGCTACAGCCAAATGTTTCCAAAAATTGTCAGGTCGCTTAAATTACTGTACCAGGTCGCCAGATTGCCTGGAAAACAGACCAGGTCGCCAGGTCGCTTTTGACCCCTCTGGAGCTAACTACGTATGTCGGTTAGGCCTACTGTAGAACATGCCTGCGATGACAGTTGAGTCCTTGATCAGGTTGGGAAGTGACTTGCGAGCACTAGCGGCGCGTGTATGCTCGGGCATCATAACACGTCAATGCCATGCCGCTATCTGTTGTGCGGCAAATCGCCTAGTAATCTGCGCTTCCTAGAGACGTGATGACGTCACATTTCCTTATTTGGGACTTGCTTGACCAGCTGGCGTATGATTGACGATTGACGTTTCATGAACTGCACATTAGACATGTTCTCAAACTGTCCCCGAGTTCATGGTATCGGGTCTATGACTATGATGCCGTGTAGGCCTACAGTACGTCCCTACCTAGGCCTACATTAATAACCCAGCACCACTATTGCCTAGTT
The DNA here is from genome assembly GCA_947462335.1 of Harmothoe impar. Classification (NCBI taxonomy): domain Eukaryota; kingdom Metazoa; phylum Annelida; class Polychaeta; order Phyllodocida; family Polynoidae; genus Harmothoe; species Harmothoe impar. Next base: position 10,631,850 of record OX381717.1, on the reverse strand, counting down.
ACACGCTCAATGCGTCACGTCTTACTGGGCCGATTGTGGAAATGAAAATAATATGGCCATAATGCTGTGTGGGATCTGTAAGCGTTGCATAGGCCCCCAGGCATAGGCCTAAATCTATGAACAGAATGATGATGATAAATCCCATAGGTAGGCCTACTTTAATTCTAAACACCAACTCGATGCGTTGGCCCTATGACTATTTTCATTTCCACAATCGGTCCTGTGACGTCACAGTGCCCCATGAGCGGCACTGGCAAACCGAAAACATTAATAGGGTTGCCTTGACGTTGCTGCGCAACGTCAGGTCGCTACGCTCCGGCAACCCCAAAAAAAATCCGCCATTATTTTCTGCACAAACGGAGCCTTAAGATAGAATAACCATACAACAATGTTGATAGAATACAACAGAATACAACAGTACATTACTCATATCATAATCCCCGATGACAATGTCATTCTAAAGCATTCAATTGATTGAGCTAATCAAGTGTAAAGTTTGCTATCGGCGCAGCCATGTTGCTAGCATCAGAAGTGCCCAAGGGTCAAGGTCACTGCCGTGAGGTCCCGTCACTAAGCAACATCCTGTCACTAAGCAACGTCCTGTCACTCAGCAACACCATGCCAGGGACGCCCGTCTGGCTGCGCAACATTTGCCCCGCCGTTTGGCGGGAGGAAAGGGGGGGGGGTGAGAGTTTCAATAGGCCTATCTTCATTAGAATACACTTCCTTTCTTTATCATTTTTTCTCTAAATCCAACGCCGAAGGCGCTGGTGTAGTTAAAACCATGGTGCTCCCCTCAGTTGACTATGGTCAGCTAATATATGCAACAAGCAACAAGGCAGGTCTGGACAAGATACAAAGCACCATTGATAGAATGATTAACGTTTGCTATTACCAGGATAAGGACATTGAAACTCTTAGGGCTAAAGCAAGCTTAACATCTCTTGAAGACCGGAGAGAGTACACCCTAGCATTGGCAGCATTTAAATATGCACAGGATCCCACAAATGTAGCTAAAACATTCATACCCAACGAAATGATGGTAGGTTGGTAAATGTTGTTTGGTACAAAACTTCCTTTGCAAGACATAGTGTCACCTATAGGCTTGCTGAAACTCCCTTCCCATAGTGCTAAGAAAATGTACCTCATTTGAAGTGTTCAAGAAAGACCTAATCACAGATTAAGGTGGCTTTCCTGTTAACTGTATGATAGCTACCCAGCTCCGGGCCCGAGCATCTCCAATCGATCCAACCTACTCCCCACCAATGCATTTATGTAAACATTATTAAAATTATATGTCATACTAACAGTAATGAAATGAAACTCATGACTTATCACACCCTCAGTATATGAAACTGTATTCTACATACATGACCATGTTGCCTAAACTACATCGACAAACTGATGTAATTTTATTTTATAAATGTGATATACGAGAAAGGAATATCCACGCTTTACTGTAACAACCAAAATACAGGGACTTGTTGCAGTCAAAATAAAAAATCTTTATCTTGTATTGGAACTATGGCGGGCTTTTGATCAAAGTCAACAGAAATGCCCTAATTCTTTCGGCAGGTACTCTAGATCATATAGAATCGGAAAATGAAAAGAAAAATGCGGGGGCACAAACTTCTTTTCTTAAATATATAACCACACCCCTGTAAACACAGATACGTAGTTAAGACGTAGATCTACGTTGATTTTGGGTGTAAACTACGTATTTTTACAAGGTTTACCAACGTCAAAACGTGATGGTTTACTTACGTTCAACAGACGTTTATGTCTGATTTACGTTTTTCTACCTCATTCAGACGTAAATATACATTAATATAAAACATAAACTGGCATAAAATTCCAGGGAAAATACTGTGCCCAGCTATATATATATATATATCTGTCAATGATGTGATCTCACACTCACAAGCATGGTTCTCATAGATGAGTATTATAATTGTGAGCCACTATTTTATTTTATTTTATTTCTTATTAGATTTGTACTTTAAGCTGTCATGCATTACCAGAATTTAACGTGATGTACGCAGTATCCCATGCACAATATACAATTACAGGTTTTGGCAGCACTGAGGCTTTATATTTATTCTATTACCAGCAATGTGGTGTTTATCACTAATGTGCCTAAGTAAATATCTTTTTCATTAACTATTTTTGTCTCTTCTCATATATATGAATATAATAATGATTTTTGTATAAGTTCCATGGCATTGAATTCATTAACATTAACAGCTTACTGCCTTATATGTAGTATGTCTCCTAAGGTGCAATATAATTCTTTCAATACCTGATAGTGCTGTCACCTAGTGGAATACTGAGGAGTTACATGCACGTTTTAGGTTGAGAAAATATGCATTTTAACGTTGATCTACGTAGGTTTATTACGTTTATCTACGTTTGAATGAGGTAGAAGAACGTCAATCATGCTAAAACGTTGGTAGAACGTTAATAAACCTTCACGTTTTGACGTTCATAAACCTTACAGAAAATCGTAATTCAGACCTTTGGTTGGAGGGAAACCTAGACAAACCTCTGACCTACGTTGGGACTACGTAGTGTGTTTACAGGGACGTTACCATCTTACTAAATATAAAAATGAAGATAACAACATCCCCGAGGGCACAGAATTCTGTTCAATGTTGAATCAGCGTTGAAATAACACTGAATCAACATTGACAACCATTCATCAATGTTGATTCAATGTCCTGTGCCCACTGGGATAGGATATGTGTGATTTGTGACAATTGGTGCTCTTAACACCCTTATTTCTTAACATAAACCAAGAAAAAGTCGTTGGCAGTCTCCGAGAATTGGTATACACTCATGTTAGGAATTATGCCAATAATAAAGGTCTCTTATCAATTCCACCCAGTGTAACTGCCCTACCTCTTCTGTCTGCTCTCACCCAGTGTACGAGATCTAAACGTAACCAAAATTCATTTCAGGATGTTATTTATATGTGTGCTTTATTTTGTAGTTAAGAGCCGATTCATGTCAGTGCAATTAATCAAATAATCAATATATATTGCACTTTGAGAAATACTGCATGATTTTTGCCTAATTAATTATATTTTAGGAAGGACTCATGTCAGATGTTGTCAGTACCGGGTACATCCAGGTGTGTGGGCATCATGCAGGGAGATGACAGGACAGTGTCAGTGGTGGCTAACCAGCTCTCTGACTGTATGACCCTGAACTCAGAGAACATCCAGCCTACAGACGGTCTCATCATAGTTGTGGATCTAAGCCTCATCTTGTCGCATCCTGAAGCAGCTAGAGTGGACACAGCTGCAGACTGGGAGCAGGCCATTCACCACCTGGTGGACACGTTCCTACCTGCATCACTCAAAATTCACAGAACTAGAACTCAGATTCTGAAAGAATTCAGAAAAAAGATGAAAGATGGCAGTGTGTACAAGAGTCTCTGGTTTCCATTTAATGGTGAGACCTCCCTTTACATAAAGAGGTTAGTATTAGAGCATTAGGAAACGTGATCATGAGAGATGACATGAAAATACTTGATGTTCTTATAATGTGGATGATAGATATAATCTTCATTCTGTGTATAGGTCACTTTATGTAGGCAGCAATTTTAAAGATGGCATATCAGCTAAATTTGGGTGACTTTTAACTAATGCTATATCACTTTTGTATATCATGTTCTATACATATTCCCAAACTTATAAGGCGATTGGCAGTATATACACATTTGAAATTAGCACAAGCAGTGCCATAATCTTTACCGTAGGTCGACACTAAAACTCCCTATGTGTTCATACTGCATGGCTCAGTGCTTTCCCTATTATGCTCACATAGGGGGGACAATGAGTCAGTGAGGTGAATAAGCAACATTGTTTTCTATCTCAAATCATGCATTTATAGTCAAATATATTTAACATTGAGTACTGCATATCAGCTAAAATAATAACAAAACCCTTGACATTAAAATGATATTCATTTTGAAGAAAAGATTTGGGAAGTCCATTAGCTTATATACCATTTTTAACTATCAGCATATAATTCACTTTGTAGGAAAGAACCAAAAGTGTCAATGTTCGAGAAATGCCTCCTGATGTAAGTCTAAGTGAAGGTCAATGGCCCTGTCAACATGAACTGGCCCACTCTTTACCTGGGCAGCAACATGGACTGGTCCATGCCTTACTCAGGTGTCAAAATGAACTGGTCCACTCCCTACCTGGGCAGCAACATGGACTGGTCCACTCTCTACCTGGGCAGCAACATGGACTGGTCCACTCCCTACCTGGGCAGCAACATTGACTGGTCCACTCCCTACCTGGGCAGCAACATGGACTGGTCCACTCCCTACCTGGGCAGCAACATGGACTGGTCCACTCCCTACCTGGGCAGCAACATGGACTGGTCCACTCCCTACCTGGGCAGCAACATGGACTGGTCCACTCCCTACCTGGGCAGCAACATGGACTGGTCCACTCCCTACCTGGGCAGCAACATGGACTGGTCCACTCCCTACCTGGGCAGCAACATGGACTGGTCCACTCCCTACATGGGCAGCAACATGGACTGGTCCACTCCCTGGTAGGGCAGTAAAATGGTCTGGTCCACTCCCAGCAAAATATTAGTGCCTTACAACTGCATTAACCAATTTTTATCGCTGATATTATATATGGACATTACGATTGGCGCCTACAGCACTCATAACCGTCACAACTACCGTACAACTTTTACCATTTCCAACACAGAAGTGAACATCTGGTACTTCTGGTTACACACTCACATGCTTTGCCTATGGCTAGTCAATATAGTAACTCTTTATGGTGTCAAATAGGTTGACTGGACCCGTCCACAGCAAAATACCACCCAGGATTAAAAAAAAGACACATCCAACAACACCCAGAGAAAGCTTTGACAATGTTAGCAGGTTTGGAAGAAGATAAAAAGAGATAAATCAGGTACAATTTTCAGCTTGAGAAACCACATGATTAGAGTTGCTCAAACCAGCCCAGACGAGTGAACTCTGTATCAATAGGTCGAAACAAGTCAAGTCCTCAGTCAGGCAAAGAAATCATCCTATACAGCCAAGTCAAGTCAGTCTGTGGTTTAATAGCCTAGGTAGTTACAAAAAGTGTTTGTAACGGCTATATTGCCAATCCCCAGACAGACTGTGAATGTGGACCTAGTCTCTTCAAACCAATACCAATTTTACCCTTCAAACAAAAGTCCCAGCCGATGCCCGTGTTATTTAGCCATCACCACAGTCAGTGAACTGGAAGTCTTGTGACAATTTTGGGAAAGAAAGAAGACAATAGACCTGCTCCAAAGTTGGACATTTTGTCTGAGTCTGAGAAATGTTTCAAAAGGCTTCCATAAAGATGATAGTCAGCCAAAAGGCCAGTTTTGCAGTGCCGTAAACTTTAACCACTTCATCAGGGCTGTGAACTGTGATGACAACAATTCAGCATGGAAAGTAACCCTAGGCCTGGGTAATTTATCTGTAACATGCAAGATCAACACCAGTGCCGACGCATCCATAATGTCATACCCAAGTTATCTCAAGATTAAGCCAAGACCACCACTGAAGGATGTTGAGGTCAAGTTGTCTGGGTGCTCTACTTAATTGTCGAGGACAGTTCATCACCAGTACTGTCTTCAAAGGCCAAACGTATCACTTCAGAGTGTTGGACCTGGACGGGAACGTTGAAAGTCTCCTTGGTCAGGGAGTCGGCAGTCACATGAACCTTATTGTAAGAGTTCATACAGTTATCGAGGATATGTATGCTTCCGAGTTAAGATAGTTCTGAGAGAAAATCCTCTTCTGTCACCATTGCTGACATGTCTAATTTCCAGTTGTTGAAAAGGTGAGAGAGGAGGTAAATCATCTAATAGACCTTGAGGCCATCAAGAAAGTCACCAGTCCTACACATTGCTGTGCTCTCATGGTCCCGGTCATGGAAATTCAGACTATGCGTCAACCTGAAAAAGTTGAATATGAACACTGAGAGAAAGATTTGTTCTGCCGACCTCGGAGGATGTAACATAAAGACTCAAGGACAAGTTCTCACAGGTCTAAAGGGGGTATTTGTCTACATGGATGGCATCCCAGTCTTCGGCAAGGATACCATCAAGCATGAAGGTTGTCTGTTAAAAGCCCTTTAAGCCCTTGACCAAGCGAGTTCAAAGTTATACCAGGAGAAATGTATCTACAGAAAGTCAGAACTGAAGTTCCTTGGTCATCTGTTTAGCAAGAAAGGAATCCGAGTCAATCCCAAAAACATCAAAACCATTGAAGAACTGCCACCACCATACGCAGTTACCAAAGTATGCCAGTTCATGGGAATAGTGCAACAGTGAGTTATCAACATTCTTCAATAAGCAATGGTCTACATGCTGACAGGTTGGCCAAGATATGAAAAAGATGTTTCTGAAAGCATGATGAGCCTGTATGCTCATCCTGCATCGCTGTCTGTCACCAATGGCCTGTTAGTGTTCAAGGATTGTCATCCCTAGTTCTATGAGGCCGGAAATATTGGACAGGATCCATGATCATCACCAAGTAATTACTAAGTGCCTCAAAAAGGCACGTCTGGGTGTCGGGTGGCCTGCTATCACCAGCGATTTCAAGAGGATTGCAGGCCCGTAACTAGGGGGGGTTCATCGGTTCGAACGAACCCCCCCACAGGCCTGATGGACCAAAAAAGGTTTTAAGGTCTCTAGGGAGTAAACCGTGAAAGCATGGTTTATTTCATTACATGACTCATTCGAATTTTGTGTACAAATCAAGTCATTATTTACATATTTTCTAATGAAAAAATAGCAAGTTCCACGATTGAATTCATTTAGTTCCACCTTATCAAACAACGAACTTCCCCGTGAATAGGGCTAATTACGGGCCTGGATTGTCACCATTTGCAGCCAAAACACTGAAAAGAGACAAACACAGAGGCGGGAACCACTGTATCAGACTGAAGGACTCTGTATAGGGGTGGTTTGGCTGGATAGACCTCTTTCATTACATTGGTAATGTGATGTGTGACTACTACTACAGAATACCCCGCACTGACGTCTACAATATCTACAGCCGTCACCAGTCCCATAAAAGTTGTAGCTGCCCATTTTGATATGCCAATCAAGATCCACAGTTTACCTCTGCCGAATTTTAATGGGGAAGCAGAAAGAGCTTTTTACATGGCCAAGCAACTGCTTAGCCAAAAGGACACATGGACATATGCTGTAAATGTAAATCTTCTCACAAAAACCTTGGTTACCAATATCTGGTGAATTGCATTCTGATGTGTTTCGGGAGGTTATGTAGAGTCTAGTGCTGGCAGGGACTGTGTATAGTTAAGGCCCCTTTGTATCACACATGCTGTATGTAGGTATTGGATATGCAGGGTTAAGTTTGCAATCAAATTATTAATTAAGTTTCATAGTTTACAGATAGAGCTAGCTCATTTAAGACATGCAAACATATTTCTAATTAAATGTTTGATGATTGATGAATGATGTAGGATAGGGTATCCGTGTTAGGGACTAAGTATATTACTCAGTCAACTTAGGCCAATGATTCAAACGTCTGCTTTATTGTGTAAGTTAATACTGATTTCCCACTGTCTGGGCAACTTACTGTAGCCCCATGATGAGATATCATGCTTCATCCATGTTTAAGACATTGGGTACATTTACAGTTCTGAGTATTGCAAATACATACCAGGGATATTGAAAGAGATATAATTATAATCTTAAATCAGCCATCTTGCTCTTGTAACCGCCCGGCAGATTGTAACATCTTGTTGCTGCTATCAGGTATGATCCAGCAAAGAGAATGTATATACAGTCAATGTGAGTTAACAAACATCCTGTTTATTCACATATAATTATCACGCCTGACAGAGTAGCTCACCACCTTTATCCTAGAGGCTCAGACTACTAATAGCAATGTCCAGTGTATCAAAAGTAAGCTTTACAGGGTATAAGTAATCCCAGGGCAGCCAGAAGGTGTGAACCGTTGTAGGTTCAGACATGATCTGTTTGAACAAAGGAAATGAGCTTCTTATAAAGGGGCCTTCCCACCATATGACCTGCCTGGTGGCAACATACCTATCAGAACCAGGCACTTAAGTCATATAGTAGTAAATAAGACATGTAAACACAGGTGATGCTCAATGCCTAATCGGTAACCAACTTGGTAGCTAATCACTTGATCTATAGTGAACATACATGGTGAAACAAACACACATAACTAGTATCGACAGCAGTAATATAACTCTGCTACACTCTGACCAATTCAATTTGAAATAGTGTATTCAACTCAGCATATTGTTACTCTAAAACTCATCTAGATCAGGATCTGTACATATCCTGTTATTTTATATACTTGCATGAGAAGTGAGAGTTCATAGATTTAGGTGTAGAGACTAACAATCAAGAGTAGACCCTCTCACAATACCTCAATGTTACAGACATCATCTCATATATATGCTTGTGTCACAAAACAAGCTAATTTTGGCCAGTGGACTGTTTAGTTATGAAAGCATATAGTATTACCTTTTGCCTGCATTGCAAATACCGCTGATGAACATGTTTCTACCTGATACACGTAGGGGTATGACACCATGTACATGTTATCATGGAGTGAACTACTTCTTAGCATACGTAGAGTACCTAGAGTACTTAGAGTATCATTGTCTTATAATTCCAGCGCTTATATATTTGGGGGACCCATTGCCCCTGTGCTTATAGAGGTGCTTAGACAGGCCCTTAAGTTAAGTTCTAGTATTTTTAGTGGTATTTGTAGTCGTTAAGAGATGTAGTGGTTAAGCTCTTAACAGATGCCTGGACATTAGCATACTGTGTATAGTTTACATAAAACTGGTATACTTGGCTATACTTTGATATTTAGTAATAGCACAGTGAAATTTGGTGTGGTAAATGGTTTGTGTAGTTATAGAGAGGTGTGAATTGGGTACAAGGAATAGATGTGAATGTTGCAGTCACTGGGTCCAGACCCCAGCTCTGTTATATAGAATAATGTGTTTTATGTGTTTGATGATGACTACATCAGCAAAAACATGAGAAAAAACTTTATATTACAGTAGAATTGCCCATGATGTACTTGGCTATCTAACTAAATCATTCATCATGGTTATATATCTCACTCACCCATGACTAAAATATTTGTCAGGTCTACATGTAGCTCTGAGTTGGACGGGTCCTAGATCTGATTGCAGATGTATCCATATGTATGTTATTGTCTAACTATTTCTACATAGGTAAATCTGTCATGTTATTAAGGTGTACTTGATGCACAGTAACACCGTGAGACATGGGCAGAGCTGCGAAACAGGTGCTAAGCTGATCTAGGGGAACTGTCCCGCACATACTATGTGAGATTAATATTATTCTCATTAGCGTTCAATGTATTCAGATGATTTGGATATATAAATGACATTCCATGCATTTTTACAAATGGGAATAACTATCACATTAGTGTCATGTCAGGAATCACAGAAAATGTGAATGTAAACTTTGGGAGAGCCTATATATGAATAGAAACACAAGGATAGTTTTATGACTTATCGAAAAATATAAATGTTAATTCGTAATTTAAGTGTTTCTTTTCTTAGAGCACAACACAATAGGTTCAAGAAACCCGTTTAACATACTTTAACCTTTATTAAACTGTGGCATTGCACCATTTTGATGTCTAGGGAATGCAGCTTAACGCATTGTCCCATTGACTGTAGTGATTACGATGAGTGAGACTAACTAGTTAGTGTATCTGCAGGGTCAACACAATGTGTGAATGCTACTTAGCAGGGCTACATTCCATGATGACAAAGGCTATCACATGTATATTAGAATCAGAAAGTAAGGGGAAATCAAGGAGCAAAGGGAGGAAGAAGGTTTTGTGGATAAAAAATAGCCCTTAGATGCTAACTCCATATATATCACTGGTCGTCCTCAGGTCATTAAGTCATAAACATTGGCGGCCAGGGGTCAGCACCCCTCTTATCTTCTTCAAAAGGAATGCCATCTTAAAGAGGCCCTGACATGATATTTTAGGTATTTATATTTGTTATTTAGTATATAGATCAGAGTCAAACATTACTATTTGTGTCTATATGGAGTGCACCAGACTAACGCACGCCACACATGGCCCGGCCCACCAATGCAGGTGTGCACAGAGCCACAGCAGGCCTCCACCAACACCTCGCCATGTTGTGACGTCATAGGCAGTAAGGTTGGATGGGAATTCTCCTGGAGAACATAGGGTATAACATAGCCTAACGTCTAGATCCCCTTCTGAAAAAGCCCAGAAATATACATAACATCACTGTTATGATTCGGGTCCCCTGCACATGCATCATTTTTATACTGAGCAGGCTACTTCTACAATTTTAGAAAATAAAACACTTCCGCCCCAATACATTCATATTTAATAGTGCAAATGGAAATTAGTTATCAAACAGGCTATTTTCGAGATAATATGGCTTGCAACCAACAGGTGACCAGGGGATACCAGGGTGTGTATGACAGTTGTTTGAAATCGTCTTTATATCATTCACTCAAACTAAGCAGTTAATTGGTTATGTCCCACTCCTAAACACTCACAGAGCTGTGGCTCACATCTCCACTACAAAGGGGATGATTAGTATGAAACATCACTTTGATATAGTAGAGAGCGCCACACTAAGGTCGCAGGTGTGACAGTGGCATCTCACACCTGAAGGTGTGGAGTCTGAGTTGTAACACTTGTGTGTTGGGGGGGGGGGGGTATATTCGGTGAAATGTAATATGTGCAGGGGCCTCAGTTAGTCCTGTAAAGCTGAGGAGAGACTGACAGGTGGCTCAGTAAAAGTGTTGTTTACACGGATTAGTCACATGGATTATTGAATAGAAGATGTAGGCTAATGCACGGAGTAAAGGAGAATATTTAAGCATGGAAATAATAACTGTCACAATTATCCACCTGCTTATAATGCCAATGGTGACTGAATGTATTAAAGGTTTGTTAATTAAGTTACAAATCCTTACACCTCAAGTGTAGACATTATGCTATACACCCGTAAGCCTATATATGGCTATTGTAAGGGAATGTAGAGTGTAATAGGCCTAGGGAAATACACCATTTACATTTGTCTTCATGAAGTATGATTTGCATGCTATTTCATATATAGAAAGATCTAGACCAAACTCGTATTGGAATATATTCGATAGCAATGCCATCCATAGTTACATGTTATTTTCATGTATCAAAAATCTAGAAAAACTCAGCTTCTAATAGGAATATTCGAGCAGTTCTTTCACTATTGGAAAGCTGACATGGCGGGGCATCCATACAAATCTTTCTCAATTTGATGTTCAATATATAGGCCTAAGAAATGGTGATACATTGATACGTATGGCATCAATGATAGCCATAGATGTTAGCTTGACCCATATCCCACAATGCTTAGCACCCCTCCCGCTGTTTACATCACTTCACCCTTCTTCTCCAAACAGCCCATATAGCACCTGTGCCGCCTGACCCCAGAGGCGGCCGGCATTGTTTTGGTTTCTCTCTTACAGTGTCTAGCTGTCGACAATTTAGAGTGCAATGAGGTTTTCACGGCAATGTTGTCTATTAGGCATTTGTGAGTGGTGGGGAAGGTGTCGGGGCCTCTTTAAATTACCCCTGTAGGGATGTGGGGGCAGTTTGGGAACAGGTTAGGGGCCAGTGTCAGAGCCCCAGAGCTCATTCCCCATAGGAATAGCATTGGAGCTGCTCTTTGCATTCAGCAATATTTTAAGAAAGCCTCTCAAACTATACTACTAAATGGTTTACATAGAAATGCTTGGGGTCTATGATAGATAATACCATGTTGGATCCATCTATGAGAGGAATTTTAAATTTTTATCAAAAGAAACCATCATAGAACCACTTGTATATGCATACCCAGTACATTTCCACATTTTCCATGTCCACACATTATATATCCTACAATATAAGTATCAAATGAATCTCCTCCCCAATAAAAGGAAATTTTTCTTTATGAAACTAGCAGTAATATTGGAGAAAACAGTGAGGCTCTGATATTGCATGTTAAAATGTGAATTAAGCACAGTATGCCCCTATTACAGCATGCAGCAGGAGGGCTTGTTTGACCCCCATGGGCGTGGCAGGGGGAGCAGACGACGTGGTGGGGAGGGAAGGAGTAGGTGGGAGGTGAGGACCTGCCAACCACCTCCGCTATATATAGGCTTAGAAACATTGGCCTATTAGAACCCATCAGCATATTATCAGTTATTGTTCTGACTTGAACCATTATGGATTAGTACAGTGGGGCAGTGGAGGGGTAAGCAGTAGGAGCTCCATAGGGTAGGTAGGACAGTAGGGCAGCAGAGGGGTAAGCAGTTAGGGCAGTAGGGTAGCAGAGGGGTAAGCAGTAGGAGCTCTATAGGGGAGGTAGAACAGGAGGGCAGCAGAGGGGTAAGCAGTAGGAGCTCTATAGGGTGGGTAGGACAGTAGGGCAGCAGAGGGGTAAACAGTAGGAGCTCTATAGGGTGGGTAGGACAGTAGGGCAGCAGAGGGGTAAACAGTAGGAGCTCTATAGGGTAGGTAGGACAGTAGGGCAGCAGAGGGGTAAACAGTAGGAGCTCTATAGGGTGGGTAGGACAGTAGGGCAGCAGAGGGGTAAACAGTAGGAGCTCTATAGGGTGGGTAGGACAGTAGGGCAGCAGAGGGGTAAACAGTAGGAGATCTATAGGGTAGGTAGGACAGTAGGGCAGCAGAAGGGTAAACAGTAGGAGCTCTATAGGGTAGGTAAGACAGTAGGGGTAAGCAGTAGGAGCTCTATAGGGTAAGTAGGACAGTAGGGCAGCAGAGGGGTAAGCAGTAGGAGCTCTATAGGGTAGGTAGGACAGTAGGGCAGCAGAGGGGTAAGCAGTAGGAGCTCTATAGGGTAGGTAGGACAGTCAGGTAGCAGAGGGGTAAGCAGTAGGAGCTCTATAGGGTAGGTAGGACAGTAGGACAGCAGAGGGGTAAGTGCTAGGCTTACCAGCTCTATAGGTTAGGTAGGAGATGCTTGATATGAGGTGACCTTCACGTGGTAAGCATCGTCAGTAGTGTATCACACACGAAACTAACAACCTCATGATAAAAGGCGAATATATAAGATAAATGATGAAATGATATTTAAAAATGGTTTGATCACAACGTTTCTTTTAGGGGGGAGGGTCACCTTCAGAATTCAGAAATAAAAAGTCCAAGTGGGATCCACTCCTCTACACACTCTACCTTTTTGGATTCGACAACACTCAGACAAATCCAGTTGGATTTTGATATCCATGTAACTGGACTGATCCCTACCGCAGGCCTGTTTCAATGAGCTGGGGTCATGAGACAAAATACTCAAGAAGCAGCCTAACATCTGTTAATGTGAGACAACAAATGTTATTCTGGAACACTATGTCAAGGCATTTATCATATTTGAAATATACTCATTTATGTATAAAGACAATCTGTCCAGAATAATCATTAGGATGAGTTGGGTAGAATAATGAGATGATAAAAGAGTAGTTTGGCATTCATAGCTTACACAAAGGTGGTACGTGCCCTACAGTGAGTAAGTAGGTCGTCAGTGACTTTTAGCCAGGTTAGTAGGATAGTGTTATGGTTTACAGGTAAATAGGTGGAAAGTAGTGACTATTAGTAGTACATGATTTCCGGTTAAGTAGGTCTGCAGATGATAAGTTAGCAGATTGATAAGGTGGCTGTGGTTCGATTCCTGGCTTGGTCTATGTAATTTTATGCTGGTGTGAAAGTGGACAGATTGACCAATGGTCCAGCCACACACATGATTTACTCTGATGCCCCGTATAAAAGCCCCTACACTTATTGATTTCAACCCCTTACGCTCACCGGCACTTACAAGACTGGTGCTTATTCTATAGCCTGCGTTTATACTTCTGAAACTGTAGATGATAGTATTTTAGAAGAGGAAGCTGTAAAAAGCATTCTGTGAAATGACAGGTCAGTTTAAGTTTACCAAAGGTTCACTGACATAAATATTCTTGTTGCACCTCCTAAAAGTATGTCACAATAAAATAAAATGTAAAGGAGACTATTCTGTACCCTTCGCAGATTCATTGTTCATACGTTGTGACTCCCCAACACTTTCCTTGGTCCGGCCAAGTTATCTGGATTTGAGGCATACTGGTAGACTAGACTCAACTGACTTGCCCTGCCCCTGTACTTCGTACAACTACAAGCAGTCTGCAGAGCCTGCCTTCTTATCAATCTTGTGTCACTCGGGTCAGTAGTATAGTATGTATCGGAACGGGACTATAGTTAAGTACTGTTTATTACTCAATCGACATGCAGCCAATCAGAGGCCTCCATTTGGTCACGTGACCCCCTCATTTGCATAATTACGTAATAGGCCACGCCCCCTCATTTGCATAATTACGTAATAGGCCACGCCTCCTTGATCACCAGCCAATCAGAGGCCACCATTTGGTCACGTGACCCCCTCATTTGCATAATAGGCCACGCCCCCTTGATCACGTGACCCTTTCATTTGCATAATAAGCCACTCCCTCTTGATCACCAGCCAATCAGAGGTCGCCATTTGGTCACGTGACCCCCTCATTTGCATAATAGGCCGCGCCCCCTTGATCACGCGACCCCTTCATTGACATGATAGGCCACAACAACATCACGTGACTATCTTTGTTTGTAAACAACACCACGTGGCTCTCTTTGTTTGTAAACAACACCACGTGGCTCTCTTGTTTGTAAATAAGACCTACTAAGTTTAGGCATAGGTAGCAGTAGTGTTTGTAAATAACGCCTACTATGTTTTCAGTCATAGGTGTCTAGAGCAACAGCAGCAGCAGCATCTTCAGCAGCAGCAGCAGCAGCAGCCGCGTCATAAGTGTCTAGAGCAGCAGCCACGTCATAGATGACTAGTGCAGCAGCAGCAGCAGCATCTTCAGCAGCAGCAGCAGCAGCAGCAGCATCATAGGTGTCTAGAGCAGGAGTAGCAGCAGCGTCATAGGTGTCTAGAGCAGCGGCAGCAGCATCTTCAGCAGCAGCAGTAGCAGCAGCGGCAGCAGCATCAGTAGCAGCAGCAGCAGCGGCAGCGGCAGCAGCAGTAGCAGCATCAACAGCATCTTCAGCAAAAGCAGCAGCAGCCGCGTCATAGGTGTCTAGAGCAGCGGCAGCAGCATCTTCAGCAGCAGCAGCGTCATAGGTGTCTAGAGCAGCAGCGTCATAGGTGTCTAGAGCAGCAGCCGCAGCAGCAGCAGCATCTTCAGCAGCAGCAGCGGCAGCAGCAGTAGCATCTTCAGCAGCAGTAGCAGCAGCAGCAGCAACATCTTCAGCATCAACAGCATCTTCAGCAAAAGCAAAAGCCCGTAACTTAGCATCATGTGCATCAGCCATAGCCGTAACAGCGACACTGCGACTAGCATAAGCAAAACAGGCTATTTTTTTAGCAGCTGTACAAGCATTAATAGCATTAGCCCTAGCAGCAGCCGCAACAGCGACACTTTTAGCAGACGTTGCAGCATCAGTAGCAGCAGCATCGGTAGCAAGAGCAGAAACAGTAGCAAAAAGATTAGCAGCACGAGCAGCAGCGGCGAGAGTAACAGCAGCGTTGTTAGCAGCATTGGCAACTTCGTATGCAGCATGTGTAGCACGAACAGCGATACGAGCTTCACGTTTTGCACGAGCAGCAGCAATAGCTGCAGAAGTAGCCCTCACACTTTCCAGCCACCCGTACGAATCTTGATAAAAACCAACCTCCACCTTGCTACTTGTTAACTCATCAGTAAACATGGACGTCTCCTCATGTGGTGTTGTCGCGGCTCTGTAGTAGTGTTGGGATTACTCACATTCGGTAGAACGTAGAGTGATTCCTGATGACGCCATGCTGAAGGTGGTAGAAGAAGTGTGTGGGACTCATGTTTCACTCTCGCTTATGTACTAGGCTCCGAGATAAGCTTCTTAACTCAGGAGGAAAACTCTCACTAGGAAGGCGACCGGCTGTCTACCTGTGTAGGTGCGGGTTCGTTACATCTTTAATCCTGTTCGACCCTCCGAGGAAATACATGAAAAAAACAAAAGACTCGAATCCGCAGACAGTAGGAAGCTATAAGGAGCTTAACTTGTGTTTGATTTAAGCTGTCTACCACACGCACGCGCTTGTAGTCACAGCTAGAGTGGCAGACTTCCGTCCGCCCGCTGGCGCATGACAATCGACTTTAGACACCCCCTGTAGTTTTTTTTTTTTTGCATACCCAGTTGACTAGCATCTTAATCTCTTACCCAGCTATAAGCCCATATACATGTAACTTGCATTACTCTTCTTTATGGTAATTATCAGATCGATTTAAGGGTGGAAAGGGCTTAGGTGATTTAGATCCCTCTCTAGCTGAAAACAGGCTTAGGCTATAGCATGTAGGCAGCTGGCCGCGTTAAACACCCCCTGTAGTTTTTTTTGTATACACTCTCGATCCCCTCTCTAGGTGAAAACAAAAGCTTAGAAGATGAGGTGATCCGGCCACCGGCTGGCGCGTCACACCTGGCGTTAATCACCCCCTGTAGGCTTTGTATACACTCTCTAGGTGAAAACAAAAGCTCCCTCCACGGGCTGGCGCGTCACACCTGTCGTTAAAACGCCCCCTGTAGTCTTAGTATACACAGTTGCCCCGCTTTATCCATTCACCAGCTATAAGCCCATATACGTGTACATGTGATTTTTGATACCCTCTCTGGAATAGGGTGGGGCTCAAGGTGAAAACAAGATTAGTCCATTCGCTCTCTCAGCTATATAAAGAGCCTCAATTGTTCTTGCAACAGCACTTCACCACCGGTACACTATCAGTCACGAGGCAGATGTTTGCGGTATGGGTCATACAGGTTACCTACTAATAGCGGTTTGGGTGAGTAGATCACTTTTTTTCCCCTAAAAAAACAACAAAAAAAACCCACTTATGACTCAGGTATGTACATGTAGCACTGTTAGTGTAAGTACACAGTAGAATCTACTGTACTATAGACTCAGCCCTCTGAAGACGGTGGAGCGCTTTAATGCGCGGGTCTGTGTCGGCGTCACTTGTTTTTTTTATTCTAACTAAAAAAAAAGAAAAAGAAGTCAGAAGTCAATCTACGACCTATCAAAGACAAATTTGTGATAAGTTCAAACTAAATAAGAGACAGTTTGAGCGTCTCTTAGTCGCTGTCAAAGATGCGAATAACGAACGCGCTGAGGGCGGGGTTCAGGTCACGTATAGTTCCCCGCTCTTTCGTCAGATGGCGCCACAATAGGGGATTTGTACATTCCTACGATGCTCGCGAACATTTCAACGCATAATGAGCTATATAGGCAACAAAGTGCGCTTCTGAATATATTAAAATATAAAAAACAATTCAATATTGTGTATTTCTGATAGAAATGAGGCAGTTTCTTTGAATACCAACTAAACTATAGCGAGATGAAAAATACCACACCATATCTAAGGCTTTATAAAAGATACATAGTCAGAAACTCTCGCCGAGTCGGTAATCTGAAAAACGGATCAACTCGTTGTGCCACAAGGGCCCCCATCCAACGGGGGCCTTTTGAGGTCAGTGATCCATGTTGCTTAACACTAGGCGTAATTAATTACGCCCATGTTGAGTAGCATCTAACCAACTGACAGTGTCAGTTGGTTGGCCCCTCTTTAGGGGCCACACAATAAATAAAGAATAGAGGCCTAAGGGAACGTTCACAAACGTCTACCCTTCCTACGGGGTGGGTGGGTCTTTGGGTTTAGTGACAAAACAGCGACATGTCAGTAGGAGTTTGCGTGTCAGCTCTCTTTTTTTTTCCAAGTCTACATATTATTTATGATTAACAAATTTTAAAAAAAACCACGATAATAAAGTGCGCTGATCAAAAACTGAATAGAAAAATAACCAAAAATAGGTTGGTGAAATCTCTGCTATGTAGCTGATCGGTCGTTGTCACACGGTGCAGAAAATTTACTTTTTTTTTTTTTTTTAGAAATTCTATATTAGGACCACAGACGGGGCACATGTGTCACTTGTCGAATATAAGAGATACCAATGGGCCTTGTCGAATTTAAGAACTAGGTCTTGGCCATTGTCATTGTCTATTTTGAGAAGTAGTCTTGCCCGTCTTGCCCCTTGTCGCCAACTCCCAGCACCCCCTGTGTCTCTTTGTCCATATTGGCTAAAAACAGGACATTGTTGCCTTGGCTATTTTACCCCCCGTCTGGGGATCTTATTACTTAATCACCTCGTCTTGACCCTGTGGGGTAGTGGGTATATGGAATAACCATGTCCAGGTGTACTCTATCTGACACATAACCGAAGGTTACTGAGTTATGTAATAATAACTGACCTATGAGGCCGCCAGTCAGTTTGCCGTGATTATTTTGACACACTCTCAGTTACTCGTAGCACATCTAATACATAATTAGACTCAGCATCATATAAGGCAGTCTCGGCCACGCCGCGGCTGCATATCGGACCAGGGGGATAGTCTGGCAGCGACCCGCCACCCCGTTCACAAGCTGTGTACAGCACCCCGTTTCTCTTTGTCCATATTGGCTAAAAAACAGGACATTGTTGACTTGGCTATTTTACCCGGCTGGGTCTTATTATTTAATCACCTCGTGTTGACCCTGTGGGGCAGCGGGTACATGGAATAAACGTGTCCAAGTGTACTCTATCTAACACATAACCGAAGGTTACTGAGTTATGTAATAATAGTTATGTAATAATAACTGACCTATGAGGTCGCCAGTCAGTTTGCCGTGATTATTTTGACACACTCTCAGTTACTCGTAGGGAATCTAATACATAATTAGACTCAGCATCATATAAGACAGTCTCGGCCACGCCGGCTGCATATCGGACCAGGGAGATAGTCTGGCAGTGACCCGCCAGCCCGTCCACAACCTGTGTACAGCACCCCGTGTCTCTTTGTCCATATTGGCTAAAAAAACAGGTCATTGTTGACTTTGGCTATTTTACCCGTCTAGGTCTTATTATTTAAATCACCTCGTCTTGACCCTGTGGGGCAGTGGGTATATGGAATAACCGTGTCCAAGTGTACTCTATCTAACACATAACCAAAGGTTACTGAGTTATGTAATAATAACCGCCCTATGATCCTATGAAGTCGCCAGTCAGTTTGTCGTGATTATTTTGACATACTCTCAGTTACTCGTAGGGTATCTAATACATAGTTAGACTCAGCATCATATAAGACAGGCTCGGCCGCGCCAGCCGCATATCGTACCAGGGGGATAGTCTGGCAGCAACCCGCCATCCCGTCTACAATCTGTGTACAGCAGTCTGGACCAGACCACCAAACTCTGGGTATAGCATTCGGGATGCCTGGAGCAAGACTGGATCTAACCCTTTAATAGTCGCATAGCGCTTTAATGTGCAGTGCCCGTTGTCGTCATAAGTCATGAATGCAGCACTCACCAGGGCTGCATGCATGCATACACTGGCATATCGACAAAGGGCGTAGCGCATTAAAGCACTATGCCACCTTTAGCATTAAAGCGCTGAGGGTTTATTTTTTGATAGTGTAGAAACCAATATCTGTCTAATTAAACCCCTTATCAGTGCTGGTTTTTTTTTCACATACAAAAGAATTAGGTAATGGCGCTCCGCCATGTATTGGATAACCACTGCAGCGCGACTCTGAAAAGCGGTGGCGGTGAATTTCCATTTAGATCCTGAAAAGGGGGGCGGTCAGATGTCGTCAAGGCCCTGATAAGTAGGGCAGTTAAAATCATATGATTACATTGAGCTAATTTTCTTGCTGAAAGGAATGAATAATTGTATTTGTATAAAATTCACACACACACACACACACACCCACTCACTCACCCACCCACACACACACCCACACATACAGGTGTTACCAGCGAATCGGGGACACTGTTGCACATTCCTACAAAGTGGGGACCTTCACAAATTAACCCAGCTTTCACTTAATTTGGGTTCAATTTAGGGCACGGCATAATTCTAACCCCCATTAAACAGTAAATTATCATATTGAAAAATATTGAGCTGGCCTGTGGTGCTCCAAAGTAGAGCAGTACAATGCATCCAAACTGAGGACATGGCAAGTGTTTCGCAACCAAAGTGAGGACATGTTTGTACAATTCAAATATTTATAGATCTAATATTTACTTTTCTGCTCCTAATCATAAAAGTGATCAGTCAATTTATGAATAATAATGAGTTTAATAGGGGCAATACATTATAATCAGGGTGTGCTCGAATAAATCAGAACTCAAACTGTGTGTATGCAAAATGAGGACTTGGTCTGAAATTGCACAGTGTGTGTATGCAAACTGGGGACATTGCCACACAGTGTGTGTCTGCAAAGAGAGGTCTTGGTCACAGGTATGGCGTGTGTATGCAAACTGGGGACATTGCCACACAGTGTGTGTCTGCAAATAGAGGACTTGGTCTTAGGTATGGCGTGTGTATGCAAACTGGGGACATTGCCACACAGTGTGTGTCTGCAAATAGAGGACTTGGTCTTAGGTATGGCGTGTGTATGCAAACTGGGGACATTGCTACACAGTGTGTGTCTGCAAATAGAGGACTTAGTCTTAGGTATGGCGTGTGTATTCAAACTGGGGACATTGCCACACAGTGTGTGTCTGCAAATAGAGGACTTGGTCTTAGGTATGGCGTGTGTATGCAAACTGGGGACATTGCCACACAGTGTGTGTCTGCAAATAGAGGACATCGTCTTAGGTATGGCGTGTGTATGCAAACTGGGGACATTGCCACACAGTGTGTGTCTGCAAATAGAGGACTTGGTCTTAGGTATGGCGTGTGTTTGCAAACTGGGGACATTGCCACACAGTGTGTGTCTGCAAATAGAGGACTTGGTCTTAGGTATGGCGTGTGTATGCAAACTGGGGACATTGCCACAGAGTGTGTGTCTGCAAATAGAGGACATCGTCTTAGGTATGGCGTGTGTATGCAAACTGGGGACATTGCCACACAGTGTGTGTCTGCAAATAGAGGACTTGGTCTTAAGTATGGCGTGTGTATGCAAACTGGGGACATTGCCACACAGTGTGTGTCTGCAAAGAGAGGACTTAGTCTTAGGTATGGCGTGTGTATGCAAACTGGGGACATTGCCACACAGTGTGTGTCTGCAAATAGAGGACTTGGTCTTAGGTATGGCGTGTGTTTGCAAACTCGGGACATTGCCACACAGTGTGTGTTTGCAAATGAATGGTGGGCCAACGTTGTACCAACATCACATTCTCACGTACCAACTTCTAGCCAATCATATTTAGATGTTAGAAATAATGTGTTCTGACGTTGATCCAATGTTAATCACCGTAAATTCCTCGTATAACCCGCGGTCTATGTGCTAACCAAGCCACCAGTGCGGGTTATATCATATTCTCAAAGTCTAGGTGCGGGTAATATGAGGGTTTTTATAAGTATAGTATAGTACTAAATCGGCGATTTTCAGACCCCAGATGCAGGTTATATGACTCTCTCAAAGTCAGGGTGCAGGTTATACGTGAGGTGCTGGTTATACGCGGGAATTTACGGTATAAACCTTGACCCATTATTCATTTATCGTAAGCACTTAAACAAACACATAAATAGTTCAACTTCTATCAACTTTATTCCAAAAAGGTGCATTCTCCTAGCATCTATTATTATTAGTTTTACTGCTACATCATAACACATCCATGTTTTTCCCGACTCCAGGGTGGGGAATGGAGAAGGGAGGTCAGGAATGGAGAAGGGAGGTCAGGGAATGGAGGAGGGAGGTCGAGGAATGGAGAGTTCTTTCTGTACACCAGGATAAAATAAACGGGATATGTCTCCTTTGTGGAATGACCAATGTAACAATGATAGCTTTGACTCATATACCTATCATGGCTGGTTAGGTTGATAAGCAGGAACATGGTGTAGTCCTTCACATTCCCACAAAACCAATCTACAGTCCATGCATCTAGACACAATCCCCCACACACATAGGCGTAAAGAATTTGAACTTTCCCACTGCGTTAGCTTTGAGAGCAGTCTCCACTAGCGCAGCAAGTTCATCCGGGGGCATCTGATCTATGCCCCCTAGAACAGCGTCTACCTCCGCAGGGGTTTTACCCGCCTCCAGAGACGCTTGACGAATAGCTTCCAGCAGGATACGTTCCCGCTGGTTAGCTCTCTCCTGACGAGCCGTGTTGGTCGTACGAACCGCCGCGGTCTCCTGCTGGATGATCTCATCCTCTTTGGCGACATCAGAGATAGCCTCCTTGTTTCTCTGGGCGACTTCCTGGGCCAGCCTCAAGGCTAGAGTCAGCAGTCGCTTCTTCTCGCGCCGTCCGAGAACCGTGCGAAATTCGGCGAATGTCTCCATGTCCGAATCTAAAGTTGCCAATGCATCAGGACGCTGCTCGGCAACTGCTAGGAGGCGTTCCTTGCGGGTCTCCTCTCCTACACCTTCCAGACTCGCATTTAGGCGGTCCGGAAAGCAAGTGGGGTATTTGTCTCCCAGCAGTGCCAGACCCCTGAACCTACCAGTCAAGTTGAAATCAACCAACTTAACCTCATCCTTGCTTAATTGGCTAATTAAGGTTCTTCGGAGTGTTCTCAGGACAGGGTCGTCGTCCTTTATCCACCCCTCATGTTGGTGGGGAGCCAAGATACCTCCTAATCCTCCACCTGAAGCTCCACCACCGTCAGCCTCGTCCAGTTTCCCGGCCTCGTCCGAAGTATCCATCGCGGGATGCTCCGAATCCAGCACAGGCTCCTTTGGGGGGGGGGAGGTTCCGGTGGTGTCATTACTGGTTTCGTTGGTGCAGGGGGCGCCGGTACCTTAAAACTAGCAGTCACTGCGTCAGCCAGGACTTCTCCCACCGTACTGCTCGTCTTCGGACGAGCTCCGGTACCGCTGTGCTCGGCGAGTACTGCAGTGGCTGCCGCTGTGGCAAGGGCTGCAGTAGCCACCACTGCAGGCACTGTGCCGACACCTATCGGGTAATTGCAATTACCCGATCCAACATGGCAGACCCTCAGTGTTTCTATAGTGAGCTAAAAGGGTTGATTACACTATATATATTGGAGCTTGGAGGCTGTAAAGTTATGTATCTGTAGTAGGTATCATGGTCTATTATCTGGGCTTGCAATTGTATAATGACATGCTGTAGAATATCTGTGAGGAGTGGATTTAGAATTGAAAGTACTAGGGTAATTGGATTGCTCCAAAACAACAAGTACTAGGGTAATTGCAAAGGAGGTACTAGGGTAATTGCACTTTCAGTGAAGGGCACCTCTGACCTGTATCATCACTAAATGGCTAGTTAGGGCATTTATGTGACATTCATACATGATATCAGTACTAATTGAGCAGTACATATTGGATCGGGTAATTGCAATTACCCGATAGGTGTCGGCACAGTGGCAGGACTCGCGTCTAGTCTTCTTGACAGGAAGAACAAATCGGTTATCGGGAGTGTATACAATTTCTTGGTCGTAGTCTCCCGAACCGGTTTCTGCGGTGTTGCTTCTCCGGATTTCTTCGGTCCGGCGGAACTCATGGTTTTAATGTCCACCTTACCCTTTGTTTTGGGTTCGGTTTTCACCTCCACCTTGCCCTTGGGTTTAATGTCGGCTTTCATGTCTATTTTGGCCTTGGACTTCTTCGGATACGCTACCACAGTACTACTGGTGGCCACCGGATCCTTCTTGGTCTTAGTACTCGGAGTACTAAGTTTCTTGGGTTCGGGCTTCTTCGGCTCAGACTTCTCAACCTTAGGTTGAGCCTTCTTGCCGGGCCCGGACTGCTTAATATCCTTTGAGCCAGGTCGGTCAGTCGACTTGGATCTAATCCGGTTAGTCTTCTTGCCACGAGTCTTCGGACCCGAGGCATCACTGTCGTCACTGTGGGTAACGTTGTCCTTCATGGACAGTCGACGGTTCACCGACTTTTTCAAGGCCGGCGAGATGCTGAGACTTACCAACCGGGATGGTCGGCAAGCGGCCCCGGTGGGTTCGGACTCTTTCTCAGAGAGCTCCAATCCTGCGGGCAGTTCGAAGTCATCATCGATGTCCGGCGAAGGTGACTTCTGGATCGGTGAGACAGCGGGGTCGACTTGCATCTCCGCTATTCTCTCACTGAGCTTGTCCCCCGAGTTGGGGTTGGCTCCCACAAGTCCCTCGACGGCTGAAGCCGTCTTGGGGTCAACAAGTGGTTCGGAGTGGTGGAGCTGCTGCTTGGCCATCCTTACCAGCACAGGGTGTCTTACGACAGAGGAGTTGACGGGAAACACAAAGTTCCCCGCCACCCTCTTTTGTAACAACGACCTCAGAAAAGAGTGTACTCGCTTACCACCTCTTTTAAATCACTTGCTCCTCTTCAATTTCACCCAAAAACGCAATCCGCCGCTGCCAACCTGCTGCCGCTACTGATCCGGCTAATGCCAAAATCAATATGGCAGTTCCCTCGCTTTTGTTTCCAAAACAAAGCGCATGCGCGGCGTCTCGCGTGATTGGACGCAATCCCGTTATCCGGCGTGACCCAATTCCTAATTAATCAGGTCACGGCCTTTCCCGCCCCGCCGCTCGGGCTGTAGGGATCAACACGCCACATGGGCGGCTCCCCAAAAGTGAAATTGTACTTCGAATAAAGAGCTCATCTGGAGTATTCGTGGATATATATGGGAAATCAAAGATTATCCCACCGGATTATCCGTCCACCACCCTCTGGGATCACTCTTCCTTCTTTCCCTTGACTCTGAGCGCCCCTGTCGGTAGCACACATATAACATATAAAGACAACACAGGACACCACACTGGTTGTGTAAAACAAGCTAGGTTACAGCCCCCCTAGCCACCAGCCTAGGGCTCCGCCGAACGGGATTACCGTCCACATCAAGTAACCTGGCCGGAGGACACTCGTTCTTAACCAATAATCCAGCCTTGATTTTGGTTTTCCGTGCCCTCCTTCCCTTCGCTTGCCAAGACTTTCTTTTTCACGGGCTTTCGGGGCTTTCTTCGTACCCGCCTCGTAGGGATATCCTCTGACACCCCCTCCAAGGGTACAAATCTTGCCTCCGAATTCACATCTTCCAACTCCGTTTCCGGGGTGAGCTCCCTCCCAGCCCAAGTACGTAACCGAGCCACATGGCTCGTCCGGATACGCCCTGCCTTGGACTGGATCAATACAGTTGTCTGACTGATACATTTGACCACAGTGTGTGGTCCATCCCAGTTATTCGCCAGTTTGACGTTGCAGAGAGGCTCATGTAAGCGGATCACCTTATCCCCCACTACGAACCATCGCAACTTCAAGCCGGTGTGATAACCCACATTTTGCCATGTAGCAGCTTTGAGCAAATGAGCTCGCACTGTTTCATAGGCAAATTTGAACCTCTCTCAGAGAGATTCTACAAACAACACCGTACACGTTGCCTCCGGACTAATCCCGACCACCCCGAACACCAGGTCCGCTGGCATGATTAAGTTCTCTCCGGACACCAGTAGGTTCGGAGTGCAATTAGTGGAACTGTGCACCGTATTATTATAGGCATGCACCACAAACTCACATTGGTCGTCCCAATCGTCCATATGGGAGTTCACTAAAGGCTTCAGGACCTGGATCAGAGCCAGATTAAACCGTTCCACCTGTCCATAGGACTGGGGTCGGTACGGATTCGTCCAGGTCTTACAGATAGCCAACTGATGGCACATACCCAGTGGGCACAAAACATTGAATCAACATTGTTAACTGGTTGCCAACGTTGATTCAATGTTGATTCATCGTTGATTCAACGTTGAACTGAATTTTTTGCCCACTGGGTAGCAGCCCACAGTTTTGACTCCCTTGATCGCTATGTAACATCAAGGGAGCCCCCAGATGGAGTATCCACCCCTTAACCAGTGCTTCCGCACAGGTAGCAGCAGTATGATCCTCCAGTGGGTACACTCTCGTGTATTTCGTATAGTAGTCCGAGACCACCATCATAGACGTATTCCCTTAAGGAGTGGGTTTCACTCCACTGATTATATCCACAGCTATCCGAGCGAACCTCACTCCGAATAGTTCCTGCTGCAAGGGCAGTTTGCCCAGTCCCGGACCGGGTTTGCCCAAACAGCAGGCAGGACACATCTAGATTTATCTCAGGAGATCACCAGACATGTGTCCGAAATGTCCGCTCGTAGAATGGCCATGACAGTAGTACAGGATATCCTTCATAGCAGCCGGGATTACCATTTGCAATACCCTCCGCTTTCCTGGACAAGACTTCCACCTGCACAATAACGCATCCCGCATCTCTAGTTCATGGAACTTAGCTAGAAAGCGTCGCATCTCTCTGTTTTCCAATGATATTTCGGGCCTCACTGGACAGATCCCGGTGGGAACTAGCTCCCTCAGTCATGCTATGGTAGGGTTGGCCATCTGGTACGTCCTTATAGTGTCGGTGGACCAATCCAGTAGGTTCTGCAACAACCCATCATAAGGCAAACGCAAACTCGCTACCACAGCATTGTGAGCACCACAATCCCCACAGTCCGGACGCACACAACGGCGAACCGGATGTCTACTTAGACAGTCAGCATTTACATGCTTCGTGCCTGCTCAGTGTTGGATATGAGAGTTCTCCAACCCGAACTTGCTTAGGTGATTTAACCACCGACCAATCATCCCCTCCGTGTCCTTAAAATTAAGGAGCCACCTCAACGCTGAATGATCCGTCCGCAATGTGAAATTACCACCATACAAGAAGTGTCTGAACTTCTTTGTATAAACTACCACCACCAGCAACTCACGCTTGGTAGTGCAATAGTTTCTCTGCGCCTTGTTCATACTGTTACTAGCGAACGCCAGCGGGACCTCTACTCCACCCTGGATTTGGGACAATGCAGCCCCGATGCTCTCATTGCTCGCATCAGTGTCAAGGATGAAATGCCCCTTCTCCGTAGGGTATCTCAGCACGGGGGTGTCCCGGAACAATGCCTTAATCTCTTTGAAAGCATTGCTCTGTTCCATCCCCCAGGGAAAAGGTTCTTTTTTCATCCCCGGAGTCCAATGACTCAACTTCTGTAAAGGTTGAGACACTCTCGAGAATCCGGGGATGAAGTCCCTATAATAGGAACAGAACCCCAAGAAAGACCTCACGTCCTTCGGACCTTTTGGAACTTCCCAAGTCTCCACAGTTTCCGATTTGGCCAGATCAGCCTCCACACCACTGATGGAGATGATTCGGCCCAGATAAACCATGGACTTCCTAAAAAGTTCACATTTCTTCGGCTTCAGGGTTAACGCATTAGACCGAATTCGCTCCAATACCTCGCCGAGGTTCAACGCACAATCTTCAAACGTCTTGCCGAAAACAAGGATGTCATCCAAGTAGACCAGGCACTTGCGCCATAATAGATCACTCAGGAGAGTTTCCATCATGGCCTCAAAAGTCGCCGGGGCATTGCACAACCCAAAAGGCATCAGTTCAAACTGATACAGTCCAATATGGCTCGTAAAAGCCGTCTTCTCCTTATCCTCCTCCTTCATTCCGATTTGCCAATATCTGGACTGCAAATCCAGGGTGCAGAACCATTGGTTCCCACCCAACGAGTCCAGAGTCTCATCAATTCGGGGTAGAGGATAGGCATTTTTCTTGGTTACTCCGTTCAGACGTCTATAGTCGATACAAAACCGAATAGACCCATCCTTCTTAAAAAATCATCTGAACCGGACTAGACCAGGGGCTAGTGCTAGGCATGATCACCTTCTGTTCCAGCATGGTTTTCACTTGTTCTTCAACAACTCGACGGCAAGCGTCGGTAAGGCATTTTAAATGGCTGTGCATCCCCGGTATTGATGGAATGTAGCACCTTGTCAGTTCGGCCCAAAGGCTCCCCCTCCACTTGCCACGCATCCTGATACCTCTCCACCAGCCTTCTCAAGGAACTGAGATCCCCCGGGTCCGTAAGATTCGTTTCGGAGATCATTTTCTCCAGTCCCTCACTCAGATTGGTAGGCAAAGGGTCCCCTTTCATGCTCACATGACCAGCAGGCATCACTGCCTTGCTGGAGAACACCTCCCCCAACACCGTATCCTATTTCAGATACTTAGCTTCTAACCCGGGGTTAGAAACCGGCACCACAGTCCAAGCACCATCACCCACCAGGGTGTCCATGCCCACTAGACCGATACTCCCCAACATGGCCATATCCGGTTCCACAACTGCTTCTTCCTCTCTCCTAAGCCCTTTGCTTCGGACCAGCACGTCACACGTCTGTCCGGGAGGAATTTTCACAGTTTGGACCACCGTTGCCACTGTTGAAACTTGCCGAAGCACACACTGCTCTACCGTCCGGTACGGGTGCTCTATCCGGAGTACCCCTGTACTAGGATTCAGGACCGCGTCATATAACGCCGCAAAGTCCAACCCCAGTATACCGTCGTCTGCAATATCTGCAATTGTGGGAGAAGCCACATACTCCTTCCCTCCAATTCGGAGTGGTATGAACGCGCCCCCATACGTCTGCATACTTAACCCATCGGCCAAGCAGGCGCTTACCTTCATTTTGAAGTCATCGCGACTACTTGGCATAAGAGCATAAAAGTTTGAGGAGATAAAGGAGTGGCTAGCTCCGGTATCTACTAAGAACTCGTCTGCCCTACCGGCCACAGTAACAGACACATACCACCGTCTCCCTCCCAGCGGAGACGGGTTTACAGTGAAACGTATAAAGTCCTTCGGAGCAGCCAAATCTAACGAATGTTTCTTCAAATGGCCGAAACATGGATGATCAGGGGAAAGCTGGGTACTCAAACGGTGTCTGTGACAGCCATTACTTTCTCCTCTCCTTCCGTAATGGGCCTCCCTGCCTCATTGCCGGGCAACTGTTGGACTTAGATGTCCACCAGACCAGCATCCGAACTCCCCAAGCTCGAAGCCACCCCTGGTATTCTTTCTGTCCTAAGAACTCCACTAGGCTCTACCTCTCTGGTATGCTGGCGTACTTCATTACCAGGGGTCGTCCGCTCGCCAGCTCGGACCACCCCACCTAGTTTCCCTCCTTACTGGGAACTTTCGGGCTCGGAGCCGTGCACTCCGGGACAAAATGACACCTATAGCACTTGGCGGTCTTCCGGTTGATCTTCCTCCGGTTAGGCTGGGTAGCCCCCTGAATGGAAGTCGTCATTTTCTCAAACAATGCCGTAAAGAATGCGGCATCAATCACAGGAGTCTTTTTCTCCGAGGATTCCTTCTTCGGAGGTGGATCACCTACCCCCTCCTGTGTCCTATTCTTCCACCGTTGTTTAGAGGATTTACCATTCCTCTTAAACTGGGCCGCGGAAGCTGTTGCCTCCTCCTCGCTGCTTTCCCCTTCAGAGTGATCCGGAGAACATTCCTGAATGGCAGACGATCGGGTTGGTACCTGGTCTCCCAGCAGGGACTTTTTGAGGGCTTGTATCTCTATGGCCTTAAAAAAGTCATCCAAAGACGTATCCGCCCTCCACTTGTCATACACTGTCTATTGTACTTTGAACAGGATCCCTTAATCCGGTGACGAATTGAGAGAACAGTTCCTTAAAGAATAAGGCGTCATGGATTCCTGAAGAAGGGTGTACTTTCTTCAGGAGTCGCATTAATGCAAGACTGAATACTCTCGGAGCTTCGTTCTTGCCTTGCACTCGCTTCTTAAAAGCGACCATTGGATCCGTCCGGGCGGAACCTCCGAACAGCACGGTGCATATTTCCACCAACTGCTTGAAGGTACCTTGCGGACCGCAATCTTCCTTCCACTGTTCGACCGCTATGAGGCCGTCTCCCAGTCGCAATCCCTTACAGATGTAAGGAATAGCTTCATTCTGCTATAGCAGGGTTCGTGTCGTACAGCTCCTGCATTGCTGAACTCAGGATTGACCTCCTCGGATTCTTTTTCGGACTTGTTGGTTCGGCAGACCCCCCTGTTGTAATCGCAGCTTTCAGCTGCTCCAGCCCAGTGGGCACAGAACATTGAATCAACATTGATAAATGGTTGTTAATGTTGATTCAATGCTGATTCAACATTGATTCAACATTGTACTGAATTTTGTGCCCACTGGGAGATACGCCTGGTACCTGCCATACGCTACCACTTCTTTGGTTGGATCAATCCCCTGATTGAACCACCAATTCTTCTCCACATCTGTCATATACTGACACTGCTGTGACAGAGCCAGTAACAACTGATGATCCGCCTTCTCTTTTTCAAGCTCTTTCGCTTGTCCCTCCGCCTCTTGTTCTTGTTGGGCCTGCGCAAGTTCAGCTTTTGCAGCCTCTCCGGCAGCTCTCAATCCTTCTGCTCGGGCTTTGAGTACTGCGGCTTCCTGTTCGGCCAACTCCTCGGCCATCACAGCATTTTCGTTCATACGTTTCTTTTGTTGCTCTATGACAGCCTCCTGCTGTCGGAACAACTCCCGTCTCTCGTCTTCCAGAGCTTTTTGCTCCTGGAACATCTTTTCTGTTTGACAGGTTTGCCATTCGGCCAAGCTTATCAGAGTACGATACTTCTTGGCTGCTGCTTCTTGGATCGCCGCCTTATTCAGACGTTCCTCCTCCAATAACTTTTCTTGCTTCTGCAATTTCTCTTGCTGAGTAGTTACCCAGTCCGTCAAAGGATTTCTATCGTTACTCCGCGTCCACCTGGTAGATTTGGAGTGTCCGTAAAACTCATATAATGGGCAGCTGTCGGGCTTCCATTATCCGCAGAGGCGAAGGAGGTACTACTACAGTCCGCCCTACTGTCCTGCAAGCTCTGGTGAGCTTCTAACAAAAATGCCTGCATAGCATTTTCTTCGTCCTCAGCACCTCCCATTCAGCGGTTAGACTGGCGGGCTTCCTTCAGGGTGTCCGTTCGCAGACCCGCAGCTTCATTTGCCATCCTATCTCTGGCTTCGCAAATCTGGTTCAGGTCCGTGTTCGCATTATGGAATTCGGACCTGATCACGCTCAAGGACTGCGTCAGTTTCTCATTCTCTTCCAGCAAAGTTGATAACCTTGCGTCTTTCTCCTTTATCTTGGGAGTTTCGGTGACATATCCCACCCTCCAGAGAAATCAATTTATCAGACCACTCTAAGGACTTGGTCTGTACGGTCATCAACTCTCTTTGGGCAAGCTGCAGTCGTTCCTGCACTCTTGCCTCCCTGTAGTCATCAAAGCGACCTTCCTCCGGATTGCCGTACATCCGAGGTGTAGGAGCCGCTGCACGGGACCCGCCAATGTTAAACATTGACAGGTTCATCTCTTCTAATGATCGACTCATTAACTTGGGCCCTCGTGGCCCCGGAGTTTCCTCCACTCTTGATGGTGCGGCTGCCCCCTGTAGAACATTCGCACCTCTTGTTGGGGTATCTGCCTCCTCTACGGCAAATGTCCCCTCCGGGGATGAAGTTTGCACTTCATCGGGAGACCTCCGTACTCCTGCCAGAGTATGTGGTCTGTGCTTTGCACAGGCTAACCTGTGTTTTCACTCAGAACTGGTCATGGCACCAGTGTAATAAACGATACTTTGTCCTTTATAATATTGTTATGTTGTTAAGTAAAGAACCAAAGTCGACACAGTTCGGATCAAGTGTACAGGTTGCGAATCACAGGTTTATTCAGTAACCTAGACAGGCAAAGCTATATCAGTGCGAACTCCCTATAGAGTTCGGAGCGGGTCAGTAGGCTTGTAGCCAATATGATCACAGGGCCTCTGTCGAGGTATGGATCCAGAGTGACCGACGAGTCCCATCGAATGCCAGCTATATATAGGCAGCCAGCCTACGCGCGCACACGCAGACCGGAAGCCTATAGCGACCTCTGTCCATACCCCAAGCCCGGGGCAGGTGCTGCCACCTGCCGTCAGGCTGAAGTGTTCGGACGGAGTTCGCAACACAGCATCCAACAGAACCCGTCATATAAACCCCATATAACCCTAGCCCCTACATATGTGTCATGCCTCATATCACCTGTAGGTCCACCTGTAGCATGCCTGTGATAGGACTTGCACATAGGAGCTTCAGGTCCAACATCATTGAGCTAGAGGCATCGTGGGAGCTTCAGGTGAAACATCATTGGGATAGAGGCACTATGGGGGTTGCGGGGCAAACATCATTGTGATAGAGGCACTATAGCAGCTTCAGGTCAAACATCATTGTGATAGAGGCTCTATGGGGCTTCAGGTCAAACATCATTGTGATAGAGGCACTATGGGGGCTTCGGAAATGTTTCTGTATGGTGATAAATTTGGGTCCGTATGGTGATGCATGATTTATTGGACATGTTTAACCAATCCACAGTCTACAAAGGAATGTTTTCTAAGCTAGTAAAGAGGAGAAATGTTTCCGAATGGTGATACTTTTGGGTCTGTATGGTGATGCATGATGTGTTTCAGGTCAAACAGCTGGTTCACAGGGTTTGCAAAATGTGTCTGCGTGGTAATGATTTTGGATCCGTATGGTGATGTGTCATGTTATGGACCTGTCTAATTGATCTGCAGTCTATGCAGGAGAGATGCATAAATACCAGCCTACTAAATGAAGAAAAGTGTCCGTATGCTGATGATTTTGGGTCTGTATGGTGATGCGTAATGTTATGGACCTTTCTAATTGATCTGCAGTCTATGCAGGAGAGATGCATCAATACCAGCCTACTAAATGAAGAAAATGTGTCCGTATGGTGATGATTTTGGGTCCGTATGGTGATGCGTAATGTTATGGACCTTTCTAATTGATCTGCAGTCTATGCAGGAGAGATGCATAAATACCAGCCTACTAAATGAAGAAAATGATTGTGTTCGTATGGTGATGATTTTGGGTCCGTATGGTGATACTTAATGTTATGTACGTTTCTAATTGATCTGCAGTCTATGCAGGAGAGATGCATCAATTATAGCCTACTAAATGAAGAAAATGTGTCCGTATGGTGATGATTTTGGGTCTGTATGGTGATGCGTAATGTTATGGAACTTTCTAATTGATCTGCAGTCTATGCAGGAGAGATGCATCATATACAGCCTACTAAATGAAGAAAATGTGTCCGTATGGTGATGATTTTGGGTCCGTATGGTGATGCATAATGTTATGGACCTTTCTAATTGATCTGCAGTCTATGCAGGAGAGATGCATCAATTCTAGCCTAATAAATGAAGAAAATGTGTCCATAGAACTTTATGGTGATGATGGTGATGTCCCATACCTCAGCCCAAGTCCTCAGTTTGCATACACACACTGTATGTCCCATACCTCAGCTCAAGTCCCCAGTTTGCATACACACACTGTTTCCAACATACCTCAACCCAAGTCCTCAGTTTGCATACACACATTGTATGTCCCATACCTCAGCCCAAGTCCTCAGTTTGCATACACACACTGTATGTCCCATATCTCAACCCAAGTCCTCAGTTTGCATACACACACTGTATGTCCCATACCTCAGCCCAAGTCCCCAGTTTGCATACACACACTGTATGTCTCATACCTCAGCCCAAGTCCTCAGTTTGCATACACACACTGTATGTCTCATACCTCAGCCCAAGTCCCCAGTTTGCATACACACACTGCATTCACCATCACACAGCCTGAGCCTATGTTACTGCCTGATACTGTTGATTCTTGTATTGAGGATGGAATTATAAAGTTTCCTTCGTATTTCTTATATGGTGGTAGCACATTGTCTTTGTTACCTGTTGAACGGTTCTACTTGTAGTGATATCCAATAAAAATCAAAGACTCAGCTTCCATACACTCTCTGCATTTCTTAGATTAAGTCCTGTCGTCGTCTATTTGCATACACACACTGTGTAGGCATGTTTGATCAAGGATATTCCTCAGCTTGCCCACACACACATTCAATGTTTGGCTCTAAATTATGACAGCTTTTTGTACTAGATACACAGGATTAATTACTAAGAGGCCAAAAATGCTAATTTAGCTAATTAGACAATACAGCCACATCACTGGAGGAACCAGGGATAGTCTCCAGTTTGCCCAAACATACATTCAATGTTGGACTCTAATTTATGACAGTTTTTATACTAGATACACTGGATTAATTCCTATGAGGTCAGAAATGCTAATTTATCTAATTAGACAAGACACCCACATCACTGGACGAACTGGGGACACACAGACATTTCTGTGTGCAAAACAAATTGGGGACTTTTACACACAGCTTAAAATTAAAGAAATTTAGAATCGATTCTTCACACACAGCACAAGTACGTCCGGACCAATTTGGGGACATTTTGTTGACACCCAAGAAATTGTGTTTATAATCATTTTCCAAGGTCATTGGTGATATCTGGACCCATTGCTCCCCATTTCTCAAGGTCATGCAAAGTGAGGGGTCCCCGGTTCGGGAGATGTCCCCAGTTTGTAGGTGTGTGTTCCCATGAACGTCCCCAGTTTGCTGGTTCCACCAAGTCACACCCACACACACACACACACACACACACACACACACACACACACGCGCACACACACACACACACACACACACACACAGGACACCTGATGATCTCCACACGATGACCTGATTGCCCTTCCTAAAAAAAAACACAAAAAATGCCCAACTCGATCTACCTACTCAACAGGGTTTCAGTGTAGAGCGTATTAGGGGTTTTTCTGATGCGTATATTATATTGAGATTGATTTTCAACTTTTGTGATCAGTGGTTGGTCCTTAAAAGGACCGTTTGGTAGAGAGAGAGGGTCGCAGGGACCTTGCTGCTGAAGCGGAGGGCGTGGTCATAACGCGTGGTAGTCCTTCAGCAGCTCCTCCAGCACGGCGGGCGGTAGTCCTTCCTCCATGCAGACTTGCTGCTTGACCTGCTCCACGCACTGGCGGATGAGTTGATCAGCGACGTTCTCGATCAGCTCATCCACCACACCCTCTGCTTCAGCAGCAGTCCGCTGTCTCTCCTCTCTCTGTAGCGAGGCTACGAACTGCTTCTCCACGGCCGCATTGATCATAGATCGAGAAACGGCCACGAAGTTCTGTCTCTCCGCCTCCTCTCTCTGTTGCACGGCTACGAATTCCTTCTCCACGGCCGCATCGATCATAGATCGAGAAACGGCCACGAAGTTCACTCCGTGAGCCATTTTGTCGAACTGACTTCCTAGCCACCTGAGAGATGCTGACGTCACACTATTTTCGACGACGCTATGACGCGCACGAGGTAGACAGACGACGTCGTTTCACTTCCTTATTTGGAGTTTGGGATCTTTTGACACC
Organism: Harmothoe impar; assembly: GCA_947462335.1. NCBI lineage: Eukaryota > Metazoa > Annelida > Polychaeta > Phyllodocida > Polynoidae > Harmothoe > Harmothoe impar. The sequence continues at coordinate 10,596,599 of OX381717.1, read as the reverse complement.
GAAGTCATACCGTACGGTCGCGATAAAGCAACTAGTGTTGAAAAGCGCGCCGGTCTTTTATAAGCGCCGGAGTATAAGAGCCTCCAAATGTTTTTTCTCAAGCACTAAAATCGCGACTTTGAATAAGCGCCAGCGCCTGGCTTGTATATAGCTCCTGAGTAAGACCTTCACCGAATTGAAAAGCACTCCCTCAGAGCCCTTAATCGCGACAGTACGGTACAAATCTGATGTCAACCCGCGCCAAAAACAAAAAGGGTGTTCCGGTCACACGTACCTACGACGAGCGACCTTCAGCTATCACCACGTGAAGAGTGGGAAATAAATTTTGTACGGCAAGAAAACTGAAAACTGATAACGATTCCATTAGATAAGTATTTGGTTCCAATCTATGGCGAGATATTTCCACCAAAGCGATTGATTTATATGTCTGTAAGGTTCAGCTCTCCAACACTCTCCAATGTCCGCCGGTGCACGACGGTCGCCGCCCATAATTAGTGACAACTAAACTTCTGCTGGAGAGTGAAAGTTACGTTGAGTCTTGAGGTGCGCAGAGATACTATCTGCCGCAGCCTGATTTTAGTTCCACGCTATTTTAGATAACCGCCCCATTTAAATCTCTCTCTCGATCCTAGTAAAGGAAAAAAAAAGGCTAGAGTTTATCATGGACGCGTCTCAGTTTTAGTCAAGCCGTAAAGTGAAGAACCCGAGCTTGTACATATTCCCACGTGAGGGGTGACCTCGCGGGGCGTTCAGTTAGTACTGAGTCTATACTCAAGGTCAAGTTCCACTCTCTAAACAGAGCTTTAGCGACTCCGTCATCTAGACTAGACCGCGCGCGCGATTTTTTTTTTTGCTGAAGCAGCTAATCGATGGAAGAGTAGAGAACAGGTGCTCGATCAAAATCTGCTTCAGAGGCTTGTTATCAGGTATTAACAGTTAAATCAAAATATTTCAAAACATCCAGAAAAAGCAGAATAACATGTCCTACGGGCTACAGCCGGGCACTGACGAGCAGACGCCGCTGACGTCATTTCAATCAGGTCACAGGGCTTTTTAGACACCTTTTCTGTAAGACCCGTCTCATACCTTAGTATATAATACCGTAAACGCCGGTGATTAGTATATGATCACATTGGCAGTCGCGGATCCACGAAGAGGCTGAATAAGCCACGAGCGGACCCGCGACTTGCAATGTGACATAATCTTACCATGCGCTTTGTTTTGTTTTTGTTTCTATTTACAACAGCAAACATTTCAAACAGCCTATTGTTTTTTTTAAAATGATGAAAAATCGGCACAAAAAAAAATGAAACATTTTAGAGCTAAATTTGTGGAGGATAGCCGGACATGCTGATGTCACTAGACCCCTAAATTCGATATGGTGACATGGGCATTTTCTTAAAATTCGATACGACGACACGGGCACGGACATTTAAGTGACATGGGACATGTGGCATTTCTTGAGTCCGACATGTGCCATGGACCATAGTGACATGAGGAAAAAAAAAAATGTTCAAAGAGTGCATCAGAAAAGTACCATTTCAAGCCTAAACATTTCGCCAAATTTTATTTTTTTTTTTCTTGGATGGTACTCGGCTTTGCAGTGTCTGGGTCCTTAAAAATGTACCAGAATGCTCAAATTCGGGTTCTAAATATTTTCAAAAAACGTTTTCTCCCTTAGTGACGTGTGACATGGGCATTTCTTAAATTCGACATACGGCTGCATGGGGAGGACCCACCCGTCAAGGGCCCCCATGATGACTCATACCCGCCGCGTTCAAACTAGCGTGGTGGTTATAGGTAGACCTTCTTTCAGTATCCACGTGACCAGATCCATCGGCGTCTCTTGAGCAACAGTAACCGAGGTAACTAGGGTTATTGTTATCCGGTCCGTAAGACGACAGGCTAAGACGGTGTGTAGTCGCGTTTTGCTCTCCCTAATACTCTAATTCAAGTCGAGTTACCGCTAACCCCTACAAAAAGAGGGTAGTCACATTTGTGTAATTCAAAAGTCGTTCCTTTGTTAGCAATAAGGGGGTCGTTCTATTCATTGATTTTTTTTTTTTGTTTTTTTGTTTTTTTGTTTACAACAACAAGTCAAAGTACAGGCAATCAACTGAGATCCTTTCTACTCCGTGGGGGTGTAGAAGGATCTCCCCCCTGAGGTTACAAAGCCACCTCTTTATTTAAAGAGCTACAGGCCGCAAAGTCGCTTTCGCTTTCGCTTACAAGTCACAAAGTCGCAAGAAATATTCAAGTCAAAAAGTCAAATTCATCAACTATCAGCACAGTCGTTTGAAAGTCATCAAGTCACCGAAAAACTCCTCTACAGTCACCTCCGACTCGCCTCCTCCCTACCCCCCTAAAGGGGGGTAGAGAGGAAGCGATTCCCTAGAGATCAGATAATTTTTTTTTTTCTCCCGAGCAGACCCCAAAGGCCCCCCCTCCCCCCCAAGTGCCCGCCCACCCCATAAATAGTGCCCCCCTCCCCATGCATCTTAAAGTGCCCCCCTCCCCCCCTCCCCCCCTCCCCTCCCCCCTTATAGAAGCCTCCCATTGGCTAGTCCAAGTCATGTGACCAAAAGGGAGGCGTAGTCTGTCTATTGTCTATATTATGCAAATGAGGGAGGGGTCAGGTCACGTGACCAAGGGGGTGTGGCCTATTTTCCAAATAAAGAGCGCTTCCGGTCACGTGACCAAGGGGGTGTGGTCCTATTATGCAAATGAGGGGGTCACGTGACCCATTATTATGCAAATAAGGGAGTCACGTGACCAAATGGAAGCCACTGATTGGCTGGTGATCAAAGGGGCGTAGTCTACTATGCAAATGAGGGGGTCACGTGATCAAGGGGGCGTGGCCTATTATGCAAATGAGGGGGTCACGTGACCAAATGGTGGCCCCTGATTGGCTGGTGATCAAGGGGGCGTGGCCTATTACGTAATTATGCAAATGAGGGGGCGTGGCCTATTACGTTATTATGCAAATGAGGGGGTCACGTGACCAAATGGAGGCCTCTGATTGGCTGCAGGTCGATTGAGTAATAAACAGTACTTAACTATAGTCCCGTTCCGATACATACAATACTACTCGGGTCAATAATTGGTAGAAACTACAACACCACAAATACAACACCAATGCAACACTTTCAATCATTCTGACCCATTTTAAGGAAAATTGATTTCAGAGCTCCAGTAATCTGATATACTAACATTAACCTAGTGGCCTTAGCATTAATTCAATGTCAGGTGACCCTGGATTGTGATGTCCGTATCATAACCAATCCCCCAATCCAGATAGTTGGTATAAGGACTATTCAACTATGCAAAATACCAATCCTGCCATCCATATGATATAGTTAATATAGTTTTAAAACCAACACAGCCAAGCGCTGGTTAGCAGGTCCACAGGGCCAATACCAACTGAACCTGGTCTTCCACCCTTCTCTAATTGCATCCTGTATTAACCATTAGATTTGTCTGAGCTGGTTGCTAGTAAGCAGAGGTAACCAGCTGGTGCCAGTTGCAATGCAGCCTCAAACAATCCATTTTTTTCCATCACAAGGGCTGAAAAGGGGACTGGTGGAACTGCTATAGGCCCAATGAAGGTGTAGATCTATAGGTAAACCCCCAGTCTGTAGATGTACAGTCAGGGCTCGAGACTGGTAGGAATGGTGCCTTACACTGATCTTTTAAGGTTGATATAAATAACACATACATATGGTCACATGTCAGAGAGCCGACTGCACTTATCTGTACTCACACTATGACCTATTGATTCCAATTGTCTATACTATATAGATAAGTTATAAGATAATCAAAGTGCACAGGTTCATTGCACCTTAAGTTGGATATAGTTGGTCGTAACCCATCAATCAGTTCAACTCATCAAACTTCACAATAACTGCCATTCTGGAAAGCCGAACCTAGAGACTCCTACAGACTGTAGACAATACATTCTCAGTATTGACCCAGAGGGTCCTACGGACAGTCCTGTATCCAGTGTTATTGGTACAGTGGTTAAAGACAACAGGGTTCACTCATACTAGGCTGTTCCACGACCTGCTTCTTTCACAGTGCTAAAACATTGGCCTGTGCAGCTCTTCAAAGTCAATGTGATGTAGAAAGTGACGCTTTGACTGGACAGAGGAAAAAATATGACATAATGCTATAAAGCACTTAATAGGACCTACATATAATATAACAAACTTTAAAGCTTGACCATAATGGTTGAAATACATTTCCTTTCATATAGTGTGAAAATATCCTTTGACTTTTTCCACCCACTTCTTACTATATATAAAGACCTAATTTATGCTATAATAACGCTTCCCGGTCAAAGACATCACCTGGTCAAAGATGTCACCTGGTCAAAGATGTCACCCGGTCAAAGACTATCCAACTGTTACAAAGTCATGGTGGATCATTTGGCAGGAGCGCAGGGGGCCTGATAACTATCCATACTTTAGCCCCCGTCCCCCTCCTTTCAAATTCCTGGGTCCACCCTAACTCGATGTGATGAATGGAGTTATAATAGTAATTTGATCCCTTTTAAATGTATTGCTAACCTAGTCCATATACATGTACATTTAGGTCTGTCCATGCTAAATCAATATCTCATACCTTGGTGTGATGGTGTTATTTCATGGATCAAGCCTCACTGATCAAACCAAAGAATGCCCCTCGTTAATCAACCCACACATGCTGTTTTAGATGAATTTAGTGAAACTTTGATAGATATTGTTAATAATACCATGAAATGAACACAAAGGCTCCACTCGTGAAATTACCCTCAGTGAGGAACTATACTACGGAACCTTTGTCTATGTATTATGCTAATGCATCCTCATATTGACCAGTATTTAAGAAATGCCTAGTATAACAAAAGCTTTTGTTTATCCGTTGTACATTATACCGATGTAAAGTCAGAGACTGGGTAGGTTACATATCTTAGATGTTCCTAAGTGATACCTGATGGTAAAGCATCAGAAAAGAAATCGATTTAGAATTTGGAATGATAAAAATGCCCAAGGCGTCATGTAGTAAATATACAACACTTATCATTAAAAGTTAAGAGGCATCGAATGCCATTCTCCACAAATTCCAGTACCTACTTTAGCTATGTTTTAAATCCCCTCATCATTAATCTTTAGTCTCATACGACCTCTGTTTTTGCTTTTCTTTTGCCTCTTTTGCAGAAGCTGTACCTTCGACAAATCTTACTCTTTTTAGGAGGACTTTGACTAAATGTCAGCTTTATTAGGCAACTTTCGGCCAAACACATTTGGTTTTGGGAGAAAAGTGATAACATATGTCATTTTAAATAAACATGGGGTATTTTGGTGAAAACTGGGACATAAACTGAAAAAAGGTTTTGTGAAAATGGACATATATCTTTATTGAAGATAAAATCAGGTCGAATAAGGCCAGCGGCGTCAGGTCACTACGTTCCCGGGCCCCTGGCGACAGGCAAACCCCCAAAAAACGTTTAGACTACCCCCCCCCCCGCCCATCATGCATTCCCTAAGGCAGTGTCCGTTGTCAGTGGGCAACCTTAGATTTGGACAGTCCATTGTGGTCTGGAGTATATAGACTACATGTAGCCCTGCTGGAGCCCTTGATTGTTTGGGGGCGGGGATAAAATATAATTTTGGCCATGACGCCTTGTTTTCTATGATAGGCGAGGCGGTGCCTACAACATCATTGGAACATTTTCTGCTATGACGACTTGGTTTGTGTTATAGGCGAGGGGGTCCCAAAAATCATTGGAGCATTTTTGGCAATGATGCCTTATTTTGATGGAAGTCTAGGGGGTCCTAAAGATCATTGGGGCATTTTCGGCTGTGATGCTTTGATTTTGTTTAAAGGCGAAGGGGTCCCAAAAATAATTGAAGTTATTTTTATCCACGACGCCTTGATTTCAATGATAGGCGAGGGGGTCCCAAAGATAATCGGAGCATTATCAACTATGACGACTTGATTTGTATGATAGGCGAGGGGGTCCCAAAGATCATTGGAGCATTTTTGGCATGATGCCTTGATTTTAATGGTAGGAGAAGTGGTTCCAAAGATCATTTGAGCATATTTGGTAATGACGCTTTATTTTGATGGTAGGCTAGGGGGTCCTAAAGATCATTGGGGAATTTTGGGCTATGAAGCCTTGATTTTGTTGAAAGGCGAAGAGGTCCCAAAAATAATTATAAGTTTTTTTTTTCCACGATGCCTTGATTTCAATGATAGGCGAGGGGGTCCCAAAGATAATCGGAGCATTATCAACTATGACACCTTGATTTGTATGATAGGCGAGGGGGTCCCAACGATAATTGGAGCATTTTCAACTATAACACCTTGATTTGTATGATAGGCAAGGGGGTCTCAAAGATAATTGGAGCATTTTTGGTCATGAGGCCTTGATTTTATGATCTGCGAGGGAGTGCCAACGTTTTGTATTTATAATCCATGATCCAACCATCCCCACTGGCTGTGTTTATACTTTATGGAAGCCCTCACATGTGGTGAGGGTATAAAATAGGGATACTCTCTTGGGAGGTGGCTGGACACTTATGTACCTTGCATACTAGTAGACACGTATTTCCATATTCTTGGGCTCTGCTGTATATATTTCAGGAATGTTTTAAGATTATAGTAGACATGGGAGAATTGGGAAGGGGGCCTTGGGCACAGCCTTCGATATAAGAAATATACTACATTGTAAGACAATGCCCAAGATACATATATAGCACATACTTAGAGTGCCATTCAACTATGTTTTAAGATTATGGCAGATAAGAAAGATAGGGGAAAAATACAACATTTTAAAATCATGCAGGATCTGGATGTTTTATGACTGCAGCATATGGATATCCTACACTCAAAAAATAAACTTGTCTCCAGACTCTTCAAAGTGACAGTCATAAAATAAACAAGTCAAAAACTTGTCTAAGTGACAAGGAAGTGGGTCTTCTAGCTGGAGATAGAAGACCCACTTGGTATGTGCCAGCCCAAAACCTGACATTTGCCAGCTCCAGATTCTATTTGTGAGATGGTAACCTGATACTTTAGACAACTTTTGACTCGTTTATTTTATGACAGTCACTTCGACGAGTCTGGAGACGAGTTTACTTTTTCAGTGTAGACTATGCAGATTAGGGATGTTTTAGGACTACCGGTTTGCAGAATAATGAGTTTTATATCATGGATATTTCAAGACTATGCATGCTATGGATGCGTTTTACCCTACCTAGCAAAGGCCACACCAAATAAAAAAAAGTTGGTCTATAGATTTCCCGCACCTTACCTTTATAGACAAATTTTTAAAAAAAAGTGTCTATGGACTGCCATCACATCATTTTCTGAAGAATTGGATTTTATTCAAGATTCTGGCAGATAAAAAAGATAGGGGAAAAATACAACATTTTAAAATCATGCAGGATCTGGATGTTTTATGACTGCAGCATATGGATATCCTACACTCAAAAAATAAACTTGTCTCCAGACTCTTCAAAGTGACAGTCATAAAATAAACAAGTCAAAAACTTGTCTAAGTGACAAGGAAGTGGGTCTTCTAGCTGGAGATAGAAGACCCACTTGGTATGTGCTGGCCCAAAACCTGACATTTGCCAGCTCCAGATTCTATTTGTGAGATGGTAACCTGATACTTTAGACAACTTTTGACTCGTTTATTTTATGACAGTCACTTCGACGAGTCTGGAGACGAGTTTACTTTTTCAGTGTAGACTATGCAGATTAGGGATGTTTTAGGACTACCGGTTTGCAGAATAATGAGTTTTATATCATGGATATTTCAAGACTATGCATGCTATGGATGCGTTTTACCCTACCTAGCAAAGGCCACACCAAATAAAAAAAAGTTGGTCTATAGATTTCCCGCACCTTACCTTTATAGACAAATTAAAAAAAAAAAAGTGTCTATGGACTGCCATCACATCATTTTCTGAAGAATTGGATTTTATTTTTTTAAGGCCGAAAGGCCCCGGAGGGGCCCTGGTGGTGAGCTTGCGAACTACCAGGTTGAGGCATTATATTGTTTTCATTTGACAGGAAGTCAGTACGGGTGCCGCCATTTTGTTTTAAGGGGTGCCGCCATTTTGTTTTAAGGTGTCACAACACAAATTTATACATATAATGATAAATTAATATTAATCAACCTTCGATCCTGAGGTTGATCATAAGCATACCTATACCCCCTAACATGGACCCAAGTAATTCAATGGTTCAATTGGTTTGTTGCTAAGACAGCTGGTTGCCTAGCAACAGCTATTCTTATTGTTTATCTGCCTAGCAACACCCATTTCCATGCTCCTGAGGTTGATTATAATCCTACCTACCCCCCCTAACATGGACCCAAGGAATTCAATGGTTCAATAAGTTTGTTGCTAAGACAGCTGGTTGCCTAGCAACAGCTATTCTAATTGTTTATCTGCCTAGCAACACCCATTTCCATGCTCCTGAGGTTGATTATAAGGCTACCTAGCCCCCCTAACAAGGACCCAAGGAATACAATGGTTCTATTATTTTGTTGCTAAGATGGCCGGCTGCCTAGGAACAGCTATTCTAATTGTTTATCTGCCTAGCAACACACATTTCAATGCTCCTGAGGTTGATTATAACTGTACCTAACCCCCTAACATGGACCCAAGGAATTCAATGGTTCTATTGGTTTGTTGCTAAGACAGCCGGTTGCCTAGCAACAGCTATTTTAATTGTTTATCTGCCTAGCAACACCCATTTCAATGATCCTGAGGTTGATTATAATCCTACCTACCCTCCAGTGACAAACTACCCGACATCAGATGACGAAGACGACGGAGTCGTCAGACAACCGGAACAAAAAAGGCTACGAGCAAAATGCCGTCGCCTTTTCTGTGACAAATGCGCCAGAATTGATAAATGTGGAGAACTCACATCGAAAACCACTGGCCGCAATTTCGTAGCAAAAACGAACGTCACGTGCGAGAGCTCAAACCTCATATATTGCCTAGAATGCAAAACTTGCAAAATGCAATATGTGGGGAAAACCGAACGCGCCATCAGATGCAGGATTTACGAGCACGTACACTCCGTCAAAAAGAACGAAGGAGAAACCGAAGTGCCGTGGCACTTTAACCAATGTGACCACAAGAAAGACAAAGATGTCAAATTCTTCATCGTGGATTTCATAAACTGACATCCAAAAAGCGAAGAAGGAAAGAGGCTACTAGCTCTAGTGGAATTCCACTGGATCGAAAAACTTCGTAGTCATTCACCCTGGGGAATGAATACGAAGGACGGCAGCCATGGGTGAATCGTCAACCCGTCCTTGTTCACAAGGCTACACAGCATACATTTCGACGACTCACCCTACCAGGACCAGTGTCCTACCTAATTGATCCTAGAATCCCATACATTCACCTAAATAGCACTAACATCTATAAATAATGCAAATTTTATAGAGTTATGATCAATTTATTTGTACTTTAAGCCCGGTGACCCCTAAGTAGGGCCACCCGGTACAAATACCTATTCACCCTAATAAATACACATAGTGCCACTATGCGGTATTTTGAATCCCGGTAATATCCACCTGACGATGATGCCATAAAGGGTCGAAACTACAAAAGTAGGCCTTGGACTAGTGAGGCCTAGGCCATTAGAATAACAGCACCGTATATTGAGTTATACACATAAATGTTATCTAGCCCAACCACCCAATACAAATAGGCCATAGGCCTATCAGACTCATAGTTTTCATGAAACCATAAACAGTTGGTAACCACATACATAGTTTTAGTAAGGTCCTAGTACCTGCTGACTATCAGTGGATCTCAATACACACAAATCTAGGCCCCACCACAACAGGTGCCAGTGTCTAGTAAACTGCACTTGCATTAGCACAGTGTCAGTATGAATAGGTCAGGGCTTGACCACAGTGTGACCAGCTGACCACGTGAACAGCCAATGAGATCAGGGGTGGGAAATTTGATGCATAATTTAGTCCAAGTGGTGAATGTCAGCAGATTCTAGGGCACTTTTGTAGTCGTGGTCCTTTGGGAAACAAGCTACCTCCTCGTTTACATACCTGATCTTCACAGATCCCAGGTGTCGTCATGTCTCAGAATCCGCTTGCCAGAGATCCCATCCGTGGAACACAGGAATCGGGGAGTCAACGGATGCGCCTGTCGGGCATCCCATCGACACGAGACACCGGTATGGACACTGACACATCGTCAGTTTTCTTTACCGACAGCACCGCCATCAACACCGCCAAGGAACCGGAGAGGCCGGACCTAGAGGTGGATGAAAACAACCAACAGTCCGGTCAGAAAAGGACGGTGGATTCGAGGAAAGGGGAAGACGATTCTGACAGCGCGCCAGAGGGACCGGCCCGTAAGCGAATGAGGTCGGTTCTCAAATCGTCGGTCAACAAACCTCCCGCCGTCCCGCAGGACGAATACACCACTGATGCAGTAAGTATGAGACCTAAGGAGGCTACTTACCAAACATCACTGCTTAATTTCTTCCACAGGGCCAGTAAAAGCCCAAAAACCGATTGTGTATTTTCAGTTTTGAACAATGACCGCTCCCTCGGCGCCTCCGCAAAGCGGTCAGGCGCCAGCGCGAAGGTCAAGGTCGCTCCCAGAGGCGTTCGATCGCCTCCCTCAGTCAATAACCGCATTTCAAAATACAATACCACATCGGGGAACAGCAGTATAACTGACCCTACATCCTGTTTATCCAATGAAGGAGGTAGTGACAATACACTCCAAGATCTAATAAGTCTAGCTTCAGACAATATAGATTGTACCAACAATAACATTGTTCCTAATTTTTACACAGACTCCACTGGGGTGACCATGCGATCGCGGAAGCCACCGGCATCCGAGATTCCCGCATACACTGAATGTGGAGCACACAAAACCAATGTGATCGATGATGTGTACAATCAGAGAGAACTAGGTTTTATGAACTCAGTAAATACCAGGCAAAGGGTAAAGCATCTCCCTTTGCACTGTGAGACTGATGTCAACAAAAGAACAGTAAATACCAGGCAGACAGTAATACAACACTATCTGCACTGTGAGACTGTTTCTAAACAAATGGAGACCCCCACTCACACTGGCAAACAAACCAGTGTGTATTGGGACAATTCCGACGAGGCCGGGAAAAACCACAACCCGACCTCGCCTGATAGTCGGGCAGCCAACACTGTTTTCGAGATGAACCTCAAACCAGTCGAACCTCCCGATAGTCGGGGAGCCAAAACTGTTTCGGAGATAGACCTCGAACCAGTCGAACCCCCCGATAAAAAAAGTGCTAAAACAAACTCTAATCTTGTAAAATCCCTTTCACAGCAGATCGATGCACTCCTACCACCGGTCGCCAAATCGTTTTGGAGGGGTTCCAAGAACCAGGCTGCACAATGCACCAAGGCCCACCTCCGCGCAGATTACTACGAGAATCACCTGGCAGCAGGGGACGTTGAGCCTTGGACCCTCGGGTACAAGGACAATGAACCCTGGATGTCCAGGACAGATGCCGCGCCTAGGATCCTTAGCATCCGACGGGAAGCCGCCATGATGATAACCAAGGTAGCTGCAGAAACCCATCGGACGATGGCTGAGGAATTCGAAGCCAGCTCCGATAGTAATCTGGAGGTAGTCGAGGGCATAGTCACTAAGAGAGAGGGAGCAGATGCTGCTGCCTCGAAACTAGTGATTGTCAACTCCTACATCACAAAAAGAGTCGACGAAGAACACCTCTTGGAACACGCGGTCCTCACAAAGAGGCAGGCATCTGTCCTCAGTAGGGTCCCGTGTGACGCTCAGGTTCTCGACCCAGTGAAGTTTGATAGAGAGGCCAGGAAGAAGGCAGAAGCCGCTGCCAAAAAAGCGCGCGAAGAAGCCAAAGCCGCCGAAGAAGCCACCAAGAAGCAGGCTTTTCGGGAGGCCCTCCCTCGAGGAGGGCACCGAGGAGGCAACAGGGGCGGCGGAAAGCCGCACCGAGGAAACCGCGGAGGGTGGAAGCCCAAGGGGCAACGGGATCCCCATCTGACCCGAGGGAGTCGAGCCCACGCGAACAACAGGGACCAGGAGACACCGATGTAAAGAGTGACTCTAATAAAACTTCGTATAAACCAGATTCTATCAGCATTTTGACGTCCGAAATTTCGGAAATAAAAATCTCTGAAAATTGCTCTGAAGTTGTGTCTGATTTATCAAACAATGTAGTTAATCTTTCAGACAAGACCCTAAGTCAAGATGAAAAAACTCTTCTCAAAAAAGGTCTAAACTTCTGCCCAGTAGTTACTCACATATCAGAAGGAGATATCAAAATCGAACTTGATAAATTCCATAACACTTTGAGAACTAAAACCTTCTTTCACAAATCTGACAAAGAAAATGGGAGTGGTCAGCTGAGACCAGGGGTTGATGAAAATCAACCCTTGATAACAGAATGCTGGGAAAATAAAATCAACCGAAACAAATTGGCGGTGGGGAGTGCGGGCAAAGCATTTCAGGACAAAAACCTGATGATGGACCTCAGGGACAAGTCAGGTTGGGTCCCCCCCATGGCCCCAAAAATTTGGAAGATTTTATTGCAATAAACGAGATGGAAGTTTCATCCCTACTATTGCAACAAAACCTAGCAAAAAAGAATCTCACCCAGGGCAAAGAAAAAGCACTGGGGGTATTGTCAAAAGACATCCATATAACAATAAAACCTGCTGATATAGGCGGAGCCATTGTTGTACAAAACACCAGAGATTATGTGAAAGAAGCAATGAGACAGCTCAAAGACACTCATACATACGAAAGACTGAGGGAAGACCCAGTTTTAGAATATGCAGAAAAAGTAGATGAAAAAATCATGGAGATGACCGCAAATGGAGAAATCTCACACCTAATGGCAGGCTCTATGCGGAACATCAAACCCAGAACACCACCCATCTACTTCCTCCCGAAAATCCACAAAGGCACCTTACCTCCCCCAGGGAGACCCGTGGTCTCAGCCAATGGTTGCCCCACTGAGAAAATCTCAGCCTTTGTGGACGCATTTCTGAAACCCCTAGTCCCCGTAATTGAGTCATATGTGAAAGACACAACTGACTTCATCAATAAAATAGAAAACCTAGAACCCCTAGACGAGGGGGCCCTAAAAGGTACACTAGACGTCACTTCGCTATACACCAACATCCCAAACGGGGAAGGTTTGGCAGTCATAGCAGAGAGACTAGAAGAAGTCAGAGACTCCAGGCTGATGCCTACCAACAGAAGCCTGGTGGAACTACTAGAGATGGTTCTAACCATGAACCATATATCTTTCAATGGCAGATATTTTCTTCAGAAACGGGGCACAGCCATGGGAACTAGGCTAGCCCCCTCATATGCAAACATTTTTATGGAAAATGTGGAGAAAGCAGCCCTCTCTGCATCAAACATAAAACCTAAAATCTGGTTACGGTACATTGACGACATTTTTTTCGTGTGGACACACGGAGAAGACAAACTCGAGAGATGGATGAAACACCTGAACAGGTTCCATGACACCATAAAGTTCACAGCAGAAACCTCTGACAAAGAGATCAGTTTCTTGGACACCAAGGTAAAACTGGACACGGACACTCGGAAACTGTATACAGACCTATACAGAAAACCGACTGACGTAAACAACTACTTGGACTACAAATCAGCCCATCCAATCTCGACTAAAAAGGCATTACCGTACTCACAAATCCTCAGAATATTCAGAATCTGCCAGAAACTCGAAGATTTCGAGTTCCACAGCAGACAGAAAATAGAAGAGTTTGTAGAAAAAGGCTACCCTCGAGAAATCCTTGAGGAGGCCCTCGAAAAAGTAAAGGCACAGGACAGGCGTGAAACCCTGAAACCCAAACCACAAAAAACAGCACAACCCAGACCAAACCCACCTGATCAGTACCCACAGACCAGGCAACAATATTATAAACAAAACCGTCTCCAAAAATTGGGACAGACTAGGAAGTTCCAAAACCACCAAATTCCTTCGGAGGGGAGGCCTTGTGAAAGGCCAAAAAAGACCCAAAAATCTGAAGGACCATCTAGTCAGGGCAGTGACAAACTACCCGACATCAGATGACGAAGACGACGGAGTCGTCAGACAACCGGAACAAAAAAGGCTACGAGCAAAATGCCGTCGCCTTTTCTGTGACAAATGCGCCAGAATTGATAAATGTGGAGAACTCACATCGAAAACCACTGGCCGCAAATTCGTAGCAAAAACGAACGTCACGTGCGAGAGCTCGAACCTCATATATTGCCTAGAATGCAGAACTTGCAAAATGCAATATGTGGGGAAAACCGAACGCGCCATCAGATGCAGGATTTACGAGCACGTACACTCCGTCAAAAAGAATGAAGGAGAAACCGACGTGCCGTGGCACTTTAACCAATGTGACCACAAGAAAGACAAAGATGTCAAATTCTTCATCGTGGATTTCATAAACCGACATCCAAAAAGCGAAGAAGGAAAGAGGCTACTAGCTCTAGTGGAATTCCACTGGATCGAAAAACTTCGTAGTCATTCACCCTGGGGAATGAATACGAAGGACGGCAGCCATGGGTGAATCGTCAACCCGTCCTCGTTCACAACGCTACACAGCATACATTTCGACGACTCACCCTACCAGGACCAGTGTCCTACCTAATTGATCCTAGAATCCCATACATTCACCTAAATAGCACTAACATCTATAAATAATGCAAATTTTATAGAGTTATGATCAATTTATTTGTACTTTAAGCCCGGTGACCCCTAAGTAGGGCCACCCGGTACAAATACCTATTCACCCTAATAAATACACATAGTGCCACTATGCGGTATTTTGAATCCCGGTAATATCCACCTGACGATGATGCCATAAAGGGTCGAAACTACAAAAGTAGGCCTAGGACTAGTGAGGCCTAGGCCATTAGAATAACAGCACCGTATATTGAGTTATACACATAAATGTTATCTAGCCCAACCACCCAATACAAATAGGCCATAGGCCTATCAGACTCATAGTTTTCATGAAACCATAAACAGTTGGTAACCACATACATAGTATTAGTAAGGTCCTAGTACCTGCTGACTATCAGTGGATCTCAATACACACAAATCTAGGCCCCACCACAACAGGTGCCAGTGTCTAGTAAACTGCACTTGCATTAGCACAGTGTCAGTATGAATAGGTCAGGGCTTGACCACAGTGTGACCAGCTGACCACATGAACAGCCAATGAGATCAGAGGTGGGAAATTTGATGCATAATTTAGTCCAAGTGGTGAATGTCAGCAGATTCTAGGGCACTTTTGTAGTCGTGGTCCTTCGGGAAACAAGCTACCTCCTAGCAACACCAATTTCCATGCTCCTGAGGTTGATTATAATCCTACCTACCCCCCCTAACATGGACCCAAGGAATTCAATGGTTCTATTAGTTTGTTTCTAAGACAGCCGGTTGCCTAGCAACAGCTATTCTAATTGTTTATCTGCCTAGCAACACCCATTTCCATGCTCCTGAGGTTGATTATAATCCTACCTACCCCCCTAACATGGACCCGAGGAATTCAATGGTTCTATTGGTTTGTTGCTAAGACAGCCAGTTGCCTAGCAACAGCTATTTTAATTGTTTATCTGCCTAGCAACGCACATTTCGATGCTCCTGAGGTTGATTATAATTGTACCTACCCCCCCTAACATGGACCCAAGGAATTTAATGGTTCTATTAGTTTGTTGCTAAGACAGCTGGCTGCCTAGCAACAGCTATTCTAATTGTTTATCTGCCTAGCAACACCCATTTCCATGCTCCTGAGGTTGATTATAATCCTACCTACACCCCCTAACATGGACCAAAGGAATTCAATGGTTCTATTAGGTCTGTTGCACTGGTAGCCACCTAGTGGCAGTATATTACACTAAATCCCTGTAATGGCATGTTTTCGCCTGTTGTGTCTCATCCGTCAATTATATCATCCTCCCGTTCTGTTTATATGGTGTCTTGAATGGGTCCCCTACAAATATACCAACCATGTAGACCTTATGTTCCTTCAAATGCAAGAATTGCGGTTGTTGCCGCGTATAAAAATGCCTGAGGCATTTACGCGGCAACAACCGCAATTCTTGTTTAATTGGTGGCATTATCCATCAACGTGAGCCAGAAAATATCAGTTTGTGGAAAAAAAAATTGCCTGCTCCCCTTCAATTAATATTGAAATCCGCAGGGCCATTGTATTCTGATAGCTTGGATTACGGATCTGCAGATGGGAATCTCTTTTTCTTTTTTAACCCTGTCGGATAGGATTTTTTTGAGAATTGGACCAAAGGGAAAAAAAGATATGCTGACCAGCAAAATCTCAACATGGCCTTTCAATTTTAAATTCCCTTCATGTGATAGCCCATTTTTCATGGGTTTTTTTTGCCCCTGCCCTCTACAAATTTTGGCACTCTACTCCCCCTGTAAAGAAGCTTTTTTATTGTGGCCCCCCCCCCCAAATATTTGCTGTAAATGCCCGTAATTCAAGGTATCAAAAAGAAGTGGCCTAGAGCATGTATTCCACCAACATCCGTAGGCTGAAATTTTGTCATCTGATAAAAGTCTATAATGTTTGTTTGGGAAAATCATGGCAGATTCCGTCAGTGGAATACTGCCCTAAGAGAAAAGATAGTAAAATCAATTTTTGTAAAACAAAATACATAGTCCAACCTTTCTTTTGGAGTGGCCGACCCTAGAAATTATAATCAAATTTGGAAAAAAAAGAAATTTAGAGTAACTTTTGTGCTATTTCAGAGTCAATTTTACAGTTCATGAGTCGGCGAGTGTTGTCGGCGAGTAGGTGCTAAAGTTTGCGAGTCAATTTTTGGCTACCTTTCAGGCCAAATTTTTTTCTGTTCTGACCTACCATACCTAGATTTTCAGACTATGAAACCTGAAACATACCTTTTTGGGGGGCATTGAGAGAAGATTTAGCCACTGGAGTTTTTGTGCTGATGGTCTTCCAACTAAGACTGACTGTAACTCATTCTTTTATACAGCGGAAAACGCCTAGTTGGATATATGTGATGAACCACAGTGAGTGTATACATGGGAGGGGGTGTGCAGTGGGGCATGGACTGCTACACAGGCCACAATGAGTATACGTACCACACAGGGACAGCGTCTTAGTCTGACGGCTGCTCTCTAACCAGGCACACACAGGGGTACACCTGCCCTCTGGGGTAACCCTCTGTGCCATGGACACAGTCCATTCTCTGAACTATCTACATCACAGACACAGAGAGGGACACATCTACCTGTGGGATCTGTTCTCTGAACCCTCTGTACCACGGACACAGAGAGGGCCACACCAAACTGTTCTCTGAGCCCTCTGTACCACGGACACACAGAGAGCCACACCAAACTGTTCTCTGAGCCCTCTGTACCACAGACACACACACAGAGGGCCACACCAAACTGTTCTCTGAACCCTCTGTATCACAGACATAGGCCACACCAAACTGTTCTCTGAGCCCTCTGTACCACGGACACACACACAGAGGGCCACACCAAACTGTTCTCTGAGCCCTCTGTACCACGGACACACACACAGGGCCACACCAAACTGTTCTCTGAGCCCTCTGTACCACGGACACACACACAGGGCCACACCAAACTGTTCTCTGAGCCCTCTGTACCACGGACACACATAGAGGGCCACACCAAACTCTTCTCTGAGCCCTCTGTACCACGGACACACACACAGGGCCACACCAAACTGTTCTCTGAGCCCTCTGTACCACGGACACACACAGAGGGCCACACCAAACTGTTCTCTGGGCCCTCTGTACTAGGGACACACAGAGGGCCACACCAAACTGTTCTCTGAACCCTCTCTACCACGGACACACACACAGAGGGCCACACCAAACTGTTCTCTGAGCCCTCTGTACCACGGACACACACACAGAGGGCCACACCAAACTGTTCTCTGAGCCCTCTGTACCACGGACACACACACAGAGGGCCACACCAAACTGTTCTCTGAGCCCTCTGTACCACGGACACACACACAGAGGGCCACACCAAACTGTTCTCTGAGCCCTCTGTACCACGGACACACACACAGAGGGCCACACCAAACTGTTCTCTGAGCCCTCTGTACCACGGACACACAGAGGGCCACACCAAACTGTTCTCTGAGCCCTCTGTACCACAGACACATAAGGGGCACACCAAACTGTTCTCTGAGCCCTCTGTAACAAGGACACAGAGAGGGCCACACCAAACTGTTCTCTGAGCCCTCTGTACCACGGACACACACAGGGCCACACCAAACTGTTCTCTGTGCCCTCTGTACCACGGACACACACACAGAGGGCCACACCAAACTGTTCTCTGAGCCCTCTGTACCACGGACACACACAGAGGGCCACACCAAACTGTTCTCTGAGCCCTCTGTACCACACACACACAGAGGGCCACACCAAACTGTTCTCTGAGCCCTCTGTACCACGGACACACACAGGGCCACACCAAACTGTTCTCTGAACTCTCTGTACCACGGACACACACACAGAGGGCCACACCAAACTGTTCTCTGAGCCCTCTGTACCACGGACACACACACACAGGGCCACACCAAACTGTTCTCTGAGCCCTCTGTACCACAGACACACACATAGGGCCACACCAAACTGTTCTCTGAGCCCTCTGTACCACGGACACACAGAGGGGCACACCAAACTGTTCTCTGAGCCCTCTGTACCACGGACACATACAGGGCCACACCAAACTGTTCTCTAAGCCCTCTGTACCACGGACATAGAGAGGGCCACACCAAACTGTTCTCTGGACCCTCTGGACCACGGACACAGAGAGGCCTATGATAAGGGCAGTGCCTTAGCCCTAACTACAGCTACCCCGACATTGACTGCAGCAGATGTGAGGTAGGAGAGTGGTCGCTTATTATTTACAGAGGGTATACATATTTACTTGCGCGATGGTCTGTATTTTTTTGTCAGATTAGCGAAAATCTTTTTCTGGCCGTTTTCTTTTGGCAATTTCAAAGAAGATTCACTAGATATTGAGCTGTTTAGCCTAGCTTGCAGATGTATATGTATACTTATTGAAGGAATGGTACACGTTATATGGTTTGTGCCTGGGGGCACTACCTAAGTATTGGTTATCATGTGTGAACACAATTTGAAGGGAAAAGAGCCACATTTGTTGATTTGCCCATTGTGACAAGGATGCAAAATTTGAGGTGGTGCTCACACTGTAGGTATAATACGTAGCACACATGTAGGCCTACTGCTGGCACTATGTGCAGCACAAATGTAGGCCTAATACCAGTATATAATAAAGCACCCATGTAAGCCTACTGCTATTATTGTATGTAGCACAAATGTAGGCCTACTGTCGGTATTATATGTAACACCCATGTAGGCATAAAGCTAGTACTGAGATATGTAGCAGACACACCGGCCTACTATTGGTACTACATGTAGCACGAAAAACACCTGTGCATACTTCATCTGCTAGGTCTCTAGGCTTTTGTCTCTTCTGTCATCTACTGGGAAAAGGGGGGGTGAGAAATGGAGCACGGAGCACAGAGATAGAACAGGTCTGGTCGAGCTTCTCACGGTCTGGCCTCCGGTGCAGCCATTGTTTACAGGGCTCTGCTTCTGTCACAGTAAACTGATACCATTCATAGACTGCCATTACAGATGCTACTTAATCCCAGGACTTTATCTAAGAATGTATGGGAGGCTCAATGTCTCCCATAGTAGGCCTAGGCATACTGCCCACGATTACTACCATACACTGAAAATTCTGGGGGTTAGTCAATGCTAATATATCTTAGTCAAAACCACTAACTTATCAGCATTAGTCAATGCTATTATATCTTAGTCAAAACCACTAACTTCTCAGCATTATTAAATCGAACTAAGATTTTGCTAAACTATGACTAACTTTTTACTAACCAGCTACCCACAGGAACTCCACACCAGGTGACAGCACAAGCAAATCATGAGATATTTATCTATATGATAAGATTGTAATTGCACTTGTTATCATGCTTAGAGGTAACCTTTTCTACTTTTGGATACGATATGGGGTGTAACATAATGTAAACATGTATCTACTTAGCCAGATTTTTTTTAAACTGATCAACCTGTTCCAATGAGGTTTTCTGAATGGGACACTTTTTTTGTGTTTTTGAAAAATGCATATATCAAAGACAAACTCAAGTCTCTATATGGCCAATTCTACAGAACAATAACCCAATAATTGTTCTGTAGACAAACTGGCTTCAATGGATGGAGTTACCATTGCACAGGTAACTCATGATGTGGTTGTTGCATATTTACCAGGGCCATGCCACTGACTGGTAATAGATGTACTAATCACTAATGAATGACTACTGTAAATTCCTGCATGTAACTTGTGGGTTATACTAGAACCAAATCTCTAGTGCAGGTTATACAATATTCTCAGGTCTATGGGCGGGTAATACCAGGGTTTTTGAAGGTATAATACCGTACTAAAATCACAATTTTCAAGCGATAGGTAGAGGTTATAGGATTCTCTCAAAGTCAGGGTTTGAGTTATATGTGAGATGCAGGTGTACACCAGATTTTATGGTAGCCTCATAAGTTCAGGTGACCTGGGCAAAGCTAACTTTTAGCTAAGGGTTAGCAGCAAAACGCTAAGATAGGATAGGAACTTTGGGCACATAATTTTTGCTAATGTTTGTACAAAAGTTAGTAAAAAGTTAGTAAACTTTTGACTAACATTTGAGATTCAATATTTTCAGTGTATAGAGAACCATAGGGTATTCTACTCTAGGATTGAGGCTTAATCCCCCCCCCCCCCCAATGTAAGCCTACACCGGACCGACACCCCCAGAACATGTATACCCTCGAATATATTTATGTTCACAGTAGGTGTTTAGTGACACTTTTTAGTGAAATGGTGAGGGGCATCCAGAAACAGACTTATTGCTTGCAAAATAGTATAGGCGCTCTGTCAGCTAGTTTCTCTTTGATCTGGATGTCATTATGAAAGTAGAATAAGAAAATGAATGGATATGGACATTAGTTATGTTTATCCTGTTTTACAGATGTGTGATATTCGTTGAGGCTTAGTTGAGTCTAAATCTAATGTGTATTGGGGGCTAACACAGATAGAGATGAATATACCATAATGTCTTGTGTAGAAGACACGGCTAGTAAAAGAGTTGAATCTCCAGTGCGGCTAATGATTGGTATAGACCCCTAAAATCGACATGGTGACATGGTCATTTCTTAAAATTGACATGGCGACATGGGCATTTCTTAAATAGACATGGGACATGGCCAGTTAAGTGACATGTGGCATAGGCATTTCTTAAAATCGACATGTGACATGGGGCTTAGTGACATGAAAAATGAATCTCATATAGAGTGAAGTAGGCTACTAAACCCTTTCTTCAAATTTGGTCTCTGTCAGTTTTTAAATTGCTAAATTTTCCTGGGGCCTGCGGCTCCAAGACCCCCATTTAGATCTATAATGCTCTGTATGCCCCTAAATTGTTTCCCTTAGTGACACTAGTGACATGACTTTTTTCTTAGTGACATGTGACATGGCCATTTCTTAAAATCGACATGCGACATGGGGACCCCCCCCCATCTACCCCCCCCCCCCCCAATGGAATCGGCCAAAACTGGAGGTGGCGCTTATAAACTAGTTTTTCCAAATTCATAATACCAAACTAGGGTAAAGGCACCTGTTTTGGACGCTCCTGGACCATAAATTGGTGACCATTTTTGCCTCATAATTTTACCCATTTAAAAGAGGCTAATTTCCATAAGGGGCACACCATTTGACACATGGTATATGACAGATTATATTCCTAAAGAGATCCTAAATATCATTCTTTAAGTATGTTTAAACTTACATCTCATATGTTGATTTCAAAATATTAAACTGGACCTAAAGTTGGACACTTAGAAATGAGCCTAGAGTCGGACACTACACTATGTCTTGCCATTGAATAAGTAGAGATACCTGGTGATATATGAAGTATTTTTGAGAAAGAGAATTAGAATAAGGCACACATACCATACTATTAAGCCAGGTCTATGTGTGAGTAAGCATACATATTTAAGGGGCCTAAGATAATTGACTAACACTATTAGCATGACCTGTGTTATTTAAGTAGTGCAGAAGTGTTGTAGAGAGATGATAGCTGAAAGTAAAAATGTACATACACATTTGATAATTCTTTCAAGCTTTATATAGTGGCCACACAATGATGACGTGATATTTGGGGCTGGATATAATAGGTTAAACCTTTATATTCATATCCTATTTGGTGCCGGACTCTGGGTGTAATTAGTGACCGACTTTAGGTGCAGTTTGATGCTCAGGTGGTATCACCTCTCACAAGGTATGATGGATATTGATACGTATTCTGCATCAGTCATAGGGAGAAACACCCTAGGTTTCATCTTTAGTTGAGATGATAGGTGAAATTATCCTATTGATTATGTAATTCAAAGCCAATGGTGTCTGACTCAAAGTGTCTGACTCAGGGAGCCTTTACCCTAAACGTAAAATGGCCATAATACGACCTAGGAGCTCTGGAGCAATGAGATGTGGATACATGGCATTGACACTGCCCACTCACCCAGGGGGGGGGCACAGACTCTATGTGGGAGAGTGGCGACTGCCGCGGTACTGCCCCTCCTCCTCATGCTTGGGGGAGCTGAGGGGGTCACTGACCACCCCTCCTTTTCAAGACTGAGGAAAATTGTGGGAGTGACCGCCCCCCTAAATGGACCATATGCAATCTAAGCCCCCTCCTTTCATCCCATCTGAGCATCAGATTTCATTCAAAACAATGGCAAACTTACTAATTACCATTTTCTGACATTTTTGTGCTGCAATATTGCTGTATAAACACAAGAAACCTTTACCCAGGAAACATTAAGCCCCCTACTTTGATGACATAAGGGGGGGCACCGTCCCTACTTTTCACTAAAAAGAAGGGCTGACCGCCCCTCCTTTTCATCCTCTCTGTCATCCCACCGGTACGTACCGCTACCGCTCCTGGGAGAGGTGCGGCAGTCGTTATCCAAAACGTACCTCAGTGCCCCCCCCCCGGCCACTCACTTGCATGTGAGGTTTTATGTGAGGCAGCCCACATGTGAGGTTTTATGGTAGTCTCCATCTATTTTCCAAGCTAACATTCCTCACTACCATCCTCCTACCATTAGATTTATTCTCCTGCATCACAAGGGAAAGGCAACCAAAGTTGTGATTCTGGTCATAGGCCAAAACAGAGCTCCGTTAGGATGTCTTTTTAAAACATTTGTCAGAAACAATTTCAGACAAAAGCTACATTAAAAGCACTTCACATTTTCAAAAAGGTCTACGAAAGGCTACAGTTGGCCTTGTTATACAATGACGGGTTAATACCTTTATTAGGCTTATGTGTATAGAGAGGGGTCCAGCCACACCTCAGTGACTTTGATGACTGGCTGTAGGATGTACAGACATTAGCATATACTGCAGGGTGTAAATCAGCCCGTGTGATCCTTTTTAACATACAGGTTTTTCGCTAAAAGGGGGTGAATAAAAAGATTATTCACACAGAACATTAAAACTCTATCAATCAGCCAGGTAGACTGTCTTATGATACTATAATATTATGTTGTGTTCTGCTGATTCATCGTCGACAGAGTCTCTATTGGGAGAACTCTACTTTTCAAATTGAGATATATTTGCCTGAAGAAAACAATTTAACTAGCACTAGAAGGGGTCTCAATTTGGTTGGTAGACCAAATGAGCACTCCTTAATAAACCACCAACAAGTGACTCGTTGTCATTCTATTGATGCATTATGCGTAATGAGACATTTGGTTAACGTAGTCCTACTTATCAATACTTGTATGCATTCCGACCATAAGTCTGATGGGGGAGGGGGCAGGGAGGGGGCAGGGAGGGGGCAGGAAGGGGGCAGGGTGAGGGCAGGGATGGGGCAGGGACGGGGCAGGGACGGGGCAAGGATGGGGCAGGGAGAGGGCAGGGATGGGGCAGGGAGGGGGCAGGGAGGGGGCAGGGAGGGGGCAGGGATGGGGCAGGGACAGGGCAGGGACGGGGCAGGGATGAGGCAGGGAGGGGGCAGGGAGGGGGCAGGGAGGGGGCAGGGAGGGGGCAGGGAGGGGGCAGGGACGGGGCAGGGAGGGGGCAGGGAGGGGGAAGGGAGGGGGCAGGGAGGGGGCAGGGAGGGGGCAGGGAGGGGGCAGGGAGGGGGCAGGGAGGGGGCAGGGATGGGGCAGGGAGAGGGCAGGGAGGGGGCAGGGAGGGGGCAGGGAGGGGGCAGGGAGGGGGCAGGGACGGGGTAGGGACGGGGCAGGGAGGGGGCAGGGAGGGGGCAGGGAGGGGGCAGGGATGGGGCAGGGACGGGGCAGGGACGGGGAAGGGAGGGTGGGATGCAGGAATGAAAGGGAGGGGGCAGGCAGGCGGCAGGGATGGGGCAGGGACAGGGCAGGGACGGGGCAGGGATGGGGCAGGGACGGGGAAGGGAGGGTGGGATGCAGGAATGAAAGGGAGGGGGCAGGCAGGCGGCAGGGAGGGGGCAGGGATGGGGCAGGGACGGGGAAGGGAGGGTGGGATGCAGGAATGAAAGGGAGGGGGCAGGGAGGGGGCAGGGAGGGGGTAGGGAGGGGGAAGGGAGGGGGCAGGGAGGGGGCAGGGACGGGGCAGGGAGGGGGCAGGGAGGGGGCAGGGAGGGGGTAGGGAGGGGGCAGGGAGGGGGTAGGGAGGGGGCAGGGAGGGGGTAGGGAGGGGGAAGGGAGGGGAAGGGAGGGGACAGGGAGGGGGAAGGGAGGGCGGAGTGCAGGAATGAAAGGGATGGTGTAACACAGGGAACACACTTTATCTATATGGTGTAGTATAGCATTTATTGCTCGTTGTGTCTTCTTAGGTTCTAACAAGATCTGGAAATCTCCTCTCTATATATACCACCTCCTGAGAGGACCTGCCCCCCGCACTATGCCCCTCATGTGAGCACCAGGACCTGGATCTTGCCCCCAGGATCCTGTCACCACCCAAACTAGCCAATAGGAGAGCAGGACCCCTCTCATGAGATGGTCACAAGATGCCCCGTCCACTCATCACCTGACCACCCGGTCACTAGCTAGGACATTCCAGCTGACCCTAGCACCCAGAGTTATGTAAAAGTGCCAGGGTCTTATACAACGTGGCTCAGGTGATAGTGACAGGACATCCCAGTGCATCTGCACCAATAATACCAATGATTCAAAATGTGATGATTAGTGTTCAATTAGAATGATAATAGTGTTCAATTAGAATGTCTCTATAGGGGTCATTTTGTTATATTCGCCCCTTTCATCAAAAGAAATATAGTCATATTTCTTGAGCACATGATTCATCTTCATTCCAGCTGCATCCGTCATCCTCCATCACTTCCAGCGTTACCTCCCTCATGCGAACCTGAGGGCAGCATCCGCATGAGGTACAATTACCATTACCTCCCTCATGCGGGCCTGAAGGCAGCACCCTCATGAGGTACAAATTACCTCCCTTATGTGGATCTAAGGGGCAGCATCCACACAAGGTACAATTACCGTTACCTCCCTCATGTGGGCCTGAAGGGCAGCACCCACATGAGGTACAAATTACCTCCCTTATGTGGACCTAAGGGCAGCATCCACAAAAGGTACAATTACCATTACCTCCCTCATGTGGGCCTGAAGGGCAGCACCCACATGAGGTACAAATTACCTCCCTTGTGTGGACCTAAGGGCAGCATCCACACAAGGTACAATTACCTCCTCCATGAGGGCCATAATGGTGGGACCCCCATGGAGTACAAATCCACTACACTATCTCGGCTGCAGGGGCATTTGGTGTCGCCAAGTCCAGCATGGTATACATGCGTCGTATACTGGCGTCCATCCGCTCCATTTCTTGGGCGGTGCCTGCCCCTCCCGGCTCTCGTCTGCTTACGCCAGCGCCCCACCGATCCTCTCGGCTTCTTCTCAGCAATGGCGATGTGGGGTAATCACCCTGTAAGGCGGTACTTGCGCCCTCGGCTTCTGCCGACATCGACCAGTAGCGCGGCGGTGCACCTGTCATTTGGCTTGGCTTAGTCTTAAATATGGCGGATCTAACCTTTGGTCTTCTCTTGATTACAATAATTACAATAATTATCGCTACCCCTACAACTAAAGTACTAATAGATAAACCCCCAATAGTTACTATATTTTTTCTTTCCCAAGGTACAAGTGGCTCTAACTCATTTATCCGTTTTATCAAGTGATTCATGGGTAGTTGCTTAATATCCTTCAATTCCCGGGGCATTCTAGTGTGATTAAAATGTGGCAAAGCGCTAGTGAAGGGTTCCCATATCTTTATGCTAGTGGACAGATTGAGATATGCCAGTTCCCTAAAATGATCTATTTCTGACCCACTGAAACTACTCTCTTTATGATAGTAAGGCATAAGTGTTAAGTGGCTATTTGAAGCAGAACAAGTCATTCCCAACTTTAAAACCCCTATTGGCGGTTGTACAGTTACCGACCCACTTGGTTCTCTGGCGTGTCGACAAACAAGAGAGAACTGTTGTCGCCTCTGCGAGGCTACGACCCAAACCCCATCAGTTAAATAAGTTGCAATAGGTAATATTGAGTTTGGTCTCACCAATGTTGTGCAGTATTTAGTAACTGCCTCACGATTATTCATGAATAAAGACGTGATACAATGTTTACTCAGGTTAATTGGGTAAACTGAACTTCTTACATTACAAAAGTTCAGGGTTGCTGAGCCGCAATGGCTCAATTCCTCCGAGGTTAATAAGACATACTTAGTGCGCTCTGCATTCACAGCAAGGGCGGGTGCCTCTAGCTGATACTTAGCCACCATATCCGATTCTTCCTTGCTCGGCACCAGCAGATTACGTGCCTCGAATATTTCAAAATCACCATCAAAATCCAGAAGTGGAACAGAAATTACGATAATAATCTGATCATCAGTCATGATCGTGTTGCATGATAGAAACTTGTAGTATTCCCAGAGCTTTGTACGAGGGTCCATTGGCAACTTCAGATAATGTGGCAATTTACCCTGTACGTCAACTAACAAAGACCGAAGGTTCTCAGGCGTTATCGTACTTGGAGACAAGTGTCCTAAAGATAACATATTCAATTGTAATTCCAAGTGTTCCAAAAATACCATCCCCTTCTGCGTGGTCTGTGTTAATTCATTAACTATCAGCTCCAACTGTAAGTACAGTTGAACAAACTCTTCTAACTCAGTTACCTTGGTGTCCAAAGCGAGTGACACATTCATTAACTTTGAATCAATCTCACTCAACTTGAGTATCAAATCATTAAGCAATTGTCGATTTTCTCCAATTTGAACCCGGGATGTATTAAGAACAGTGATACTCTCAGAGACCACATGAGCTAATCCAATTTGATTTTTCTTAAGCCGATCAACATTACTCTTAATCACACCCAAATCTTCCTCTGAAACTGTACCAAAGAGGAAACTCAAAGCCTTTCCGATTATCGGGATTAAGGATCTTCGAGTCCTATGCAAATTTCTATAATCAAGAAAACTATTTGCCAAGGATTCCTTTGTCCTACGCAACTCCTTAATCTCTCGACGAAGTCTAATAAAAGAATCAAGAAAACCCTTCTTTCTGGGTTCTTCATATCGGCCCACCACCTGTCTAGCAGCAGTAGAAGCATCCTCCACATCTCTTGCCAATTTCTGCAAGAACCTGTCATAAGGTTTCAAATCTATTACAAAAGTAACCAACCACCTTGACCTTGTGGTGGTTATGTCATTCACCTTATTGAATACAACACTATCCCTAACTAAGACCGCGTTAGATGAGCCAATAAATAAGACAAGAGCCAACCAAAAATACATCTGCAATTAACAAAATATTCCAACATAAGAATACAGCATAACACAAATACATTGATTTGTGAAAACATAAAATTCCAACACTCAACAATACTATCTCTACCAATGAGTAGACTAGCCTTTTTACAATCATATCTTACAACACTTTCTGGAAGCTTTCCAGAATAAAACGACAGAGCTTGGAGTAATTCTCGAGCTTCTGCTCCTTATGTCTCAATGCACCTGAGATAACTGTATCTACTTGCATTTCAGAATCACTCTCAGGACCTGTCAGGTCACTCTCTGAATCTGCGTGGTGAGAGTCTTCCTCCTCTCTGGCTCTCAGCCTCTTTGCCAACTCCATGAGGGGAATGTCTTCTTCGTCTGAAGACCCGTCCCTCTCATGACGGTACCTTTTGGCCATCTCTGCCAGAGGTACATCGTCTTCGGAATCAAAGGCGTCCTTTTCAGCCTCAATTGGCTCAGCCTCTTCCTCCGAGACATCTTCCGAGCTTGGCGGCACTGCATATTGCGCCCTTCTAACTCTCTGACCAAGCTCACCTTGAGGAACGTCCCACTCATCTACTTTTGCTAATCGCAAGTGTTTGAGATGAGCTTTGGCCGTTGCCCCATCTAGCTGGCTCCGTATTATGAATGTTTGTGGAGTCTTTTTCTGTACCACCCGATAGTACGGCTGCCACTTCTTGTCCAGCTTATTTTTCCGCCTATGATTTCTGTAGTACACCGGATCCCCAACCTCAATGTCTACCTGAACCGCATTTCTGTTCGCATATTTCAATTGACGTTTCTTAGCCTGTTTCAGGTTTCTGTGAACTAGTCTGAACATCTTGTGCTGATTCTCTAATGCCATCTTATGCTGTTCCTCTCCCAAGTACTTTCTTCTTGGTTTTAAGAGATTATCTATGGGAAAAACCACATCTCGGTTATATACCAAAAAGTAGGGTGAGAACTTGGTACCTTCACTAACACTGAACCTGAGGGCGGCCAATGCCTGATTCAAATGCGTATCCCAGGTTGTCGTGTCACCATCCACCATCTTTGCTAAGATGTCATGGAGGGTCCTATGATTTCTCTCAACCTTTGAGTTAGCCGTCGGATTGTAATGAGACGTCTTGACATGATGAATGTTCAGAGTACTCAATACTTCCGCCACAGTCCGGTTGACATTCTCAGTGCCATTGTCCGTCACTAGTTCAAGGTAAGAACCAAACCTTGGGAAGATGTGCTCAGTGATCAAATGAGCAATAGTGTTTTCTGTCTTATCTGGCACAGCAAAAGCTTCTACCCACCCTGAGTACCAATCAACAAAACTCACTATGTACTTGTTCCCTGATAGGGTCTCTGGATAGGGTCCAGACAAGTCAAGACCTACCTTTGCAAAAGGGTAAGGCGGTGCATCAGTCCCTTGTATTGGGGGTTTGATCCCTTTCAAGTTGCGCTGCTGGCATGTTATGCACTGTGATGCATGTTGATAGAAATCTTTATACATGTTCACCCAGAAGTACTTTGGCTTAGCCGTTTCATAAGCCTTATCAATACCCACATGACCATTGCTGTCATGATACTGTTCCATCACTTTCCCCTTCATATGACTTGGTACCACCAGTCGCATTATCGGTTCATCGTTCGGGTCAGTGAGGTAGTACAGCACATTATCTTTCTGAAGATAGTGCTTGTCTAGAGATCTCGGCCGTCGCGGCTTATGCAACTGCCTGATGATCTCTCGGATAGAATCGTCCTTGCTCTGTTCTTGAGCCATGTCAACGTCCATTTCTATCTCTTCCGCAACCATTTCCACCTTATCTGCCTCCCAAGCTGCAAAGTCTTTTGGTTCAAATGCATTTGAATCTAAGACAGCAATCTCAAATGTGCGATCATCTACTTCAGGGGCGGGAATATCATCTACCGGTCTACCTTCGAAAAAGGAAGGTGGGACACGAGATAAAAGATCTGCGCATGAATTCTCTGGCCCAGGGATGTATTCCACCTTACAATTGTAACCCGCTATGCTCAAGGCCCATACCTGGATTTTCTTATTTTGCATAGGAGCATCAAACACATACTTCAAAGGCATGTGGTCACACCTAATGGTGAACTCAGCACCATGTAGATAATGGTCAAACTTCTGCAAAGCGAAATAGATGGCAAAAGCCTCTTTTTCAATTGTTGACCATCGAGTCTGTGTGTCAGAAAGCTTATGTGAGAGAAAATAAAGAGGTTTTTCCACTCCCGCCTCTTCTTGTACCAAGGCTGCGCCTATACAAAGGTCACTTGCATCTGTGTACACAATATACGGAATATTCGGGTCAGGGTATGCCAGCAAGGGCACTGTAGTCAAGTTTTCTTTAATAAAATCAAAGGCAACTTGACACTCCGAAGTCCACTTGAAACGGGC
Organism: Harmothoe impar; assembly: GCA_947462335.1. Taxonomy (NCBI): domain Eukaryota; kingdom Metazoa; phylum Annelida; class Polychaeta; order Phyllodocida; family Polynoidae; genus Harmothoe; species Harmothoe impar. The sequence continues at coordinate 10,566,271 of OX381717.1, read as the reverse complement.
ATATTTCCTAGTCAATGCTACCAGTGGCTCTGCTACTGCAGATAGATTTGGCACAAACCTTCTATAGTAGCTCACCATGCCAATTGAATGACCTTACATCCCTTACTGACTTTGGTTCAGGAAGTCCACGGATTACTTCCACCTTTTTCAAGTCGGGTCTTATCCCTTCTTTATTTATGATGAACCCCAGATAGTTTGTTTCAGTCTGTAGAAACTGACACTTTGTCAGTTTTAACCTGAGGTTGTGCTCAGCCAACCTATCAAAAATGCACTGTATGTGCTGGAGGTGGTTATCTAGATTATCTGAGAAGATAAGCACATCATCTAGATAGGCCAAGGCAAAATCAGAATAGCCTTCCAACACAATGGACATCAGCTCCTGGAAAACACCAGGGGCATTACACAGTCCAAAGGGCATCACATTGAATTCAAACAGTCCTTTGTGTGAAACAAAAGCTGTTTTTTCTTTGTCCCCCTCTTCCACCATAACCTGCCAATATCCACTCTTTAGATCTAGACTGGTGAAATACTTAGCCCCACCGAACTGCGTTAGAATATCATCGATAATAGGCAGTGGATAGGACACTGGTCTAGTTATCTTGTTGAGCCTTCTGAAATCTACACAGAATCGCTTTGATCCATCTTTCTTATCGACCACCACAATAGGGAACGCCCATGGAGAACTAGACCTCCTTATCACTCCTGCCTCTAGCATGTCATCGATTGCTTTATCAACAATCACCCGCTTGGTCAGCGGAGTACGATATGGTCTCATTTTTACCGGATTTTCCCCTCCAGTATCTATACTCATGCGTACTGTGTCGGTTTGTCCCAACTCTAAATCAGAGCTGGCAAATAGGTGAGCATTATCAGTGACTAGCTTTTCTATCACTGCTCTATGCTCCTCTGATACACAGACCTGTGATAAATCCACAGGCTGCCTATCAGTCTGATCAGATGGCAAATCTGCCATGCTGATAACATTCTGCTGTGCTACCATACTAACCTGCCCTACTATACAACCTCTCTTTATCCTAAAAGCCTTACCAGTAGTATTTACAACAGCAACTGGGAATCCCCCCAGTTCACTTCCATTTATTAGTGCATTGCTAATCAGTAGGCCTGGCTCTTCAGTCAGAAACCCACTGGAGATACCATTTACCTCGTACATACAGGTAGGTGAACCCACATGACCCTTTGTACGTGCCTGACATATGGTGAGGGACTGGGGCTTGATAATGGTGTCATAGGACACCCTGGCTACAGTAGATATGTGAATATCTTCCTGCATAGCTACGTAGGACTTCCCTACCCTGAGAGTGCCCAAATCCCAGTATAGTCTGACACCATTACCCACCAGCCAGTCCTTACCCAGAATCACTTTCCGGTTCAAGCCTTCCACCACAAAGAATTCATGACACATGTCTTCCTCACCCACACTTATCTCTACAGCCACACATCCGGTTACTTTCAAAGGAGACCCATCAGCAGTCTGCAAATTAGCCCTCCTTTCTGCAATTTTCACCAAGCCTTTCTTTTTCAATTCCAAATACAATGAATGATTCAATAGAGAGACCTGGGCCCCTGAATCAATAAGGGCCCTCCATTTTTGACGACCAATTCTAATTACACAAGAATCTGGGCTACCTGCCAAATTTATGGTATAGGTAGGGTTGCTCTCTGTTATCCCACCCTGACTAGAGGCTTTTAGTACAGGGCTTCCAGGTTTCCCTCATCCCTTTCTTCAACTGCATTTACCTGAGCCCGTCTTCTCTGTTTTACAGGCTTTGGGCATTCCCTTATGAAATGTCCCTCTTCCCCACAGTTAAAGCACAGACTTTTCCCTTGCTTCTGGCCAACCTCATTCACTACCTTACGGCGGCAGTCTTTAGCTTTGTGGCCCCTCCAGCCACATTTTAGGCACTTCCCTTGGAATCTCATATGGTCTATCTCCATGGGCTCATGGTAGTCAGGAGACCCCTCCCCATTACCATTAGACCCATTACCTCGGTTACCTCCCATCGACCTCACCTTGATTCCAGCCCCTGCCCCTAAAGCCATAGGAGCACTAGGCATTACTTCTCCCATACTAGTGCCTGATCTGGCCAACTGTGCCAGCAATTTCTGTTCTGACTGTGCAGCCTCTATGGCTGCAGAGAGTTGGTTTGGTTCTGCATCTAACACTGCACGTTTTAGTTCATAGTTAAGGAGACCATCTACGAAAAATCCAATGATATAGGGCTGGAGCATGTCCATGCTCCCGGCTTGCTGATCTCTAAAAGCTTCCATGGCTACTCCCAGCAACCTTTCCCCATATACTTGAACTGTCTCTCCTGACTTTTGTCTTATCTTCCTTAAAGCCCAAAATGCCTGTTGTGGGTCCCTGAACTCACCAAATCGATCAGCAAGTTCACCCTTGAAGGTCTGCCAAGACACAGTAGGATGGTCTGTCATGTACCGCCGGATAAAGTTTGAAACAGCCCCCCTAGATTTTTGATAGGCAATTTTTTTCCTTCTATCGTCATTAAGATTACATAGAACACTGGCTTTCTCAATCTCCCTTATCCAGTCCCTGTACCTCTTTTGGTCCCCTTCAAAAGTTGGGATCCCCCCTAATGCATTCTGTTCTCTAAAACCTGTTTGAACATTATCTGATATCCCACTGATACTAGCCGCTAACTCCCTAAACGATACCGCTAAGGCAACCATAGGATCCATTTGATCCGCCATAGTTAGACTCTTACCAAAACCAAAACCAAATGCACCTTACCTTCTGGCCTCTGTGGCTCCACCGGGACTCTTCCCAACCAAGGTGCTCTCCCTCCTGTGTTCTTGCTATCCTGGTCACGGCACCAATGATAGAAGTGTGTAACACAGGGAACACACTTTATCTATGGTGTAGTATAGCATTTATTGCTCGTTGTGTCTTCTTAGGTTCTAACAAGATCTGGAAATCTCCTCTCTATATATACCACCTCCTGAGAGGACCTGCCCCCCGCACTATGCCCCTCATGTGAGCACCAGGACCTGGATCTTGCCCCCAGGATCCTGTCACCACCCAGACTAGCCAATAGGAGAGCAGGACCCCTCTCATGAGATGGTCACAAGATGCCCCGTCCACTCATCACCTGACCACCCGGTCACTAGCTAGGACATTCCAGCTGACCCTAGCACCCAGAGTTATGTAAAAGTGCCAGGGTCTTATACAACGTGGCTCAGGTGATAGTGGCAGGACATCCCAGTGCATCTGCACCAATAATACTAATGATTCATATATGATTATCAATAGTGTCCAATTAAAAATGTCTAAATGTCTATACAGGGGCCATTCTGTTACACAAGGCCAGACGATTGGAGATTCCCTGGCTTAGGACCCCTTATTACAACCCCATTATCCACACAAACTATACACAGTATATATGTGAGCATGAGCAGCTAGCCTCCCTTTGTCCCACTGTTTTATCTTAATTGTATAGTGGGAGAAATAGATCCGAGTCGCTCGTTAGCCGCGCCTTCCACGGCCGCCGCCCTCCCCCCACGGGAGACGCTCCTCTAGGTCCATCCTACTCTTCCCTACTCCCACCAAACCTTTAGAAATGAAGGGTGTAGAGTCGGCAACCTCTGGTTGTTAAATCCAAAAGACTTTTATGCACACATCTACGACATTAAGGTCTCTTATAAAACACGAAAGTGACGGCCACACACCACATGTGTGTCGCCTCCTCCAGGTTGTGTCCCCATCTTGTTCCCACACACCCCTCCCCCCTCCCACACTCCAACCCCGGTTCATTCGAACTCTAATAGTTATCCAGAAGG